>PVIU01014548.1:0-51502 GCA_004026605.1 Ondatra zibethicus | reverse complement strand
AAAAGAAAGCAATGCCTAAGTTGCATGTGTTCTTTATCAGAATGACAACCTCACCACATGCAATGACCATATGAAGCATACTCTCTGTTCCTGTTGACTATAGCTTGAGTCATTAACTATGGACAATGAATGGCTGTGGGGGAAGGAGAGTCAATTTTCCCAGGAATGAGAGGCTACCCTCTACACCTATGTACATATGACAGCACTAAGTGGACTCAGTGGGTCTAAAAGTGGAGTCCACAAGGTGGGGAATGAGAGGTGCTGGGGTGGATATGTGACAACTTAGAAGAAAGGAAATGGGGGAAAGGATTCAATTAAAGCATTTTATGTGTGTACAAAAGGGGAGGTGGATTTGATCAAATCATGTATACATGAATATAACTCACAAACAATTTTTAAAGTCTCCACAAAAAAAAAAGTCCTACCACTAGCATTGCATTTGTGCTGAAAATCCAATGTTCTTTCTTTAAAACTGGGAAGGCAATAAAAGTATCTGATCCTATGACTTCTCATTAACATGGCCCTTGGGGTCCTAACAATACAACGGGGAATCAACAAATTAATACATTCTCACAGAGTGGAAAGAAATAAGTAATGATGCTACTGGTCATGGTCAACATTATTATATATATAGAAAATGGTAGCAAATATTCAAAGGGTGTTGACAGAGGTTTCTGTCCCGCCCAGTCCCGCAACCATTCAGCCCCAAAGAAACACACATTAATTATAAACTGGTTGGCCTATTATCTTAGGCTTCTTATAACTCTTATAACTTATATTAGCCCATAATCTTGTCTGTGTTAGCCATGTGGCTTGGTACCTTTAATCATAGAAGAATTCTCATCTTGCTTTCTCTGTGTCTGGCTTACTCTGTGACTGGATGATGACTGTAGACTGACTCTTTTCTTCTTCCCAGAATTCTGTTCTCCTTGTCCTGCCTCTGCTTCCTGCCTGGTTGCCCCACCTATACTTTCTGCCTGGCTACTGGCCAATCAGTGTTTTATTAAAATACAATTGACAGGGTACAGACCATTGACCCACAGCAAAAGAGAATTTAAAAATTTGGGATGCAAAATCAATAAAGGGAACATAATTCTATATACCTGCAAAAAATTGAAAATTAAAATTAAGACACTCTAAATATGTCATTTACAATGTCATAAAAAAGAAGTAGCTATTAAAAATAAAACTGACTGAAAATGGAGAATTGTATATTGAGAAGTAGAAATTAAAATACACTCAAAATACATGCAGAGGGACAATATATTCTTGACTCAAAAGATTCAATAATGCCACGAAGTCACATCTTTCCAAAATTAATCTCTAGATTCAACCTGATTCTACTAAAAACTTTTGTAGCCTTTTTGTTTTTTTATACAAAACTATCAAGTTGATTTATGTATAAGTACAAAGGTCATAGAATATTCTAAGTAGTTAGGATCAAAAAGCATATTGAAGAACCTATACAAAAGAGAACCACAGTAAGGACTAGAGAGATGACTCAGTAGGCAAGCACTTATCACACAAGCGCAAGGACTTCAGTTTGCATCTAGAACCCAAGCAAAAGTTTGGCATGATTAAGCATGTCTATAGCACTAGCATTGTGAATGGCACAGACAGGAGGATCCCTGGAACTCACAGGCCAACTAATCTAGCCAATCAGTGAATTCTAGGTTCAATGAGAGATCCTGTCTCTAAAGATAAGTAGAAAGCAATAGGGCAAGATGCCCAACATTAACCTCTGGATTCCACATGCATTCACATACATGCACTTGTATCCACACATTGCAAACACACACAAACATACACACATGTACTACACACATTGAAATCCCACCTGCAAGCAATTATAACAGCTAAAATGAAAAATCAGAAGAATAAGAACTTCTCAAATGAATAGGATCATATAAGTATGAGTATGAATGTAGAACAGGCAGACCCTCACACCCTGATGGAAAGTTTCCCCTTGGAATACAGTGTGTCAGTATCTTGAAAACTAAACATATGTTTGCAGTACAACCTGTTCATTTCATTAGTCCAAGAATGAAAAATATATTTCTACATAAAGATGTGTACCCTAATGTTCAGCCTAGAGTTATTTAGCTCTCTCTCAAAACAAAACAAAACAAAACAAAAACCCAAAATCCTGACCTTCCAAATGTCCCTCATTAGGTAGTAAACAAATTATGGTACACCATCAACTCAAGCTGGGAAAGAATGAACTCTCCTGCACACAACACGGATGGATCTTAGATAATTATACTGAGTGACAGAAGTGAGACAATTAACATGTGCATATGCTGTGGTTTATTTATGTAAGTCCCAGAAAATGCTACCTAGTTTATAGTGACAGAAAGCACACCACTAATTGCCTGAAGAGGAGTAGAGGCAGATCCATTACAAAGGGCACAAGGAACCTCAAGGGTGATGGATATGTTCTTTATCTTGATACAGCAATGGCTTCACGGGTATGACAGGTACGTCAAAATTCATCAAGTTGTATACTTTAAATATATGCACTTTATTTTGCATCAATTAAACCTTAATGAAGCTGAAAAAAATAAGTATAAAAATGCCCACTTCTGTGCTCATGCACATCAGGGCACATGCACACATTCAGTTTTAGTTTTTGCCAATTCCCTCACTGTAAGATTGTACCTCAGGTTTAAATTTCTGCTGAGAACAATCACAGACAATTACTTCTTAGATTCCATTCCACCAACACTATTTTCTTCGTACATATTACTTCTCATAGAAACTCATTGATCTATAGTCACTAACATTTAGAAAAACCTACCTGAAATAATAAAGAGCAATTTAGTCATGTGAAGTTTTCCTAATTTTGTCTTCATGTCTAGTTAACCTTACCCTGTAAGTTCATTTTATTTTCCCAAAGCTACATTTACTGTGGTTTGTGTGTGTGTGTGTGTATCATTTATTCAATAGACCACACCTAAGATAATTACACGGGGCCTTACATGTCTTAGAAGACCCACGTAGAGAAAAAACACCCCCCACACACACACACACAACTGAGAATGTCTGAAGAGTTGGAGATGCCCAGACATTAAGTTTAATTTCAGTTAAGTGCCTGTCTTGAAGACTCTTATCTAAGGTAACAATGACTATCCCAGATTGAAAGGAACAAATCTCCACTGTCAAAATTGGTGCTGTGCCTTCCCTACAATTATTTGTATAATCAGAGCACCAGGATCTTGATATGATATTTTCCAGGCAATGATAAAAATAATGAGGGAAATGTGCAGCAAATAACTAAAGCAGCCTGGGGATGAGCATATACAGATGACAGCTGAAACATAGCTCCTGTGTGTTTCAAAGGGGCTCACGTTACGTTTAATGCCTCTGGCTAAGCTGTCAGTATGGACTAATGATAGCGAAGGGGGAGCAGATCCTGAGAAGTCAGTGTAGTAGAAAATTTGCTTAGACATTTTCACCATTATCTTTATGAGTGGTAGATGGTCTTTCAGGTGTGAATCCCATTTCTCCTTACTTAGAGACCTTCAATTAATGTGTCTAATAGTGTACCTATATCCACATGCATTTTCTTAAGGAACTTATTTCAAGGAACATTTAATAGCTCTCAAATGAATATTAGTGTCATAAAAGTATTCTGAGGAGCTTTTTCAGAATAACTAGTTTTTATAATAATTTATACCCATAGTAGAAATCACAATGACAGAAGGGGTTACTTCTGGTGAATCAGGCACTATGGTAAGTATTCCGTCCTTTCATGTGACTCACATTAGCTGGTCCTTCAGACAATGGAAGTGGCTGCTCACAACACACCCTTTCCCTTGCTTGAAGTTTAGGATGCCCCTTGAAGATGCTCCAGGTCTTTCCTAACCTATTTAACCTCATTCCTCTCTTTTTCCCTCTTGAAGGACACAATTATTTGGCTTTCTGAGTAAACCCATTGGAGAAGAGAAAAGGTAAAAGTCAAAAGTCATCCTTGTTAGCGATCAGATACTATTAACCCATCCAACCATGCATGTTTCCCTGAAGGGAAGGTTGGACAGATTTTCATCAGCATCAACAACACCAACAACAAATGTTGACGGCTAGGCCGGGGAAAGAACTCGGAGGAAGAGCACTTGCTCACTTACAGAAGGCCCTAAATTCAATATCCAACCACACAAGGAAAATAAAAGGTGTTACGTGCTTTTGGCTTCTTGACTACCTAACCTGTTATTTCTCACATAAATTCCATAATCATCTTGTCCTTATCTGATTTCTATGCAACTCTGACTAAAGACCATGATCTCTTGGTATGAGAGGTCCTTCTGTCTATGTGTTGATTTTATTGGTTAATGAATAAAGAAAAGTGGCTTGGCCTATAGCATGGGAGGAGAAAGGTGGAGTCAAAGAGAAGCCATGGATCTGCTGCCTGAGATAGACATTGGAAATTTTAGCTGGTAAGCCACAGCCACGTGGCAATATACAGAATAATAGAGATGGGTTAGTTTAGGATATGGGTTTAGCCAGAAATATGCTTAAGCTATTGGCCAAACAGTATTGCAAATAATACGGTTTTCTGAGTAGTTCTTTTGTGGCTGGGCGGCTGGGAGGAACAAGCGACCCTTCCCCCAACAATCTCTGTCTTGCAGAATGTGGTACACTAACAGATTTCTTTTATTGATCCTTCCCTAATACAGGCAATACAAGCAGCAAAGTAGAAAGAATATTAAAAGAAGACAACTGTAACTGCAGAGCCATACAAGTGAGAGTAATTTTATTGGCTGGCATAATAGCAAGAAAAAAAGCAATTCACATTGGAGGGACAGAGGCGGAGCTGTTACTCTATGCTCCTTACAACTGTACCCAATCTGAACTTAAGAATTACTACTTTCTTACATATATTCTAGATCATATATTCTCAACCTGTGGTTCATGATCCCTTTGGAGGTTGCATGTCAGATAAACTGTACATCAGATATTTACATTATGATTCATAATATGAGCAAAGTTACAGTTATGAAGAAGCAACAAAATAATTTTACGGTTGGGGGTTGCCACAACATGCGGAACTGTATTAAAGGGTCACAGCATTAGGAAGATTGAGAACCACTGTTCTAGATCCATAGCCTCTTTTTAAAAAATGATATTTACTAATTTCAACTAAATTCAGAACCCCATTGCATACAAAGTTTTTAGTATCAATCTAGATGAGGGCAAAATATATCCACTGTGTTCATCAACTAGAGATAAGGCATGGTGCCATTTTTAAAGATGCTTTCAACTCAGGAAAATCACATTCAGCTCGCGGGACTGTATTCATCAGCAAGATTTGGCATTTATGTAACTAAAAACTCTGCTACTAATACAGAATTCCAAGATAGCCCAAGAGATTTTTTTTCTATTTTTTCTTCCAGAATGCCCACTATGTGTCTTTGTGTGTTTCCCTACATGACTGTTATTCTAGCTGCCACAGCCAAGTAGCCACATTTAACTGGAAACATTAACAAACTATTTGTACCAATATTAGAATAAAAATAAATTAGAAAAAAATCAGGAAAAATATAAAGATTTTGAAGTGAGATAGCAGAGGCATGTTTCCTTGAGGGCACATGGGCTGATCATTCAAGGTGATTCAGTTCACAATTCCAGAATCACAGTCATCTTAGATTTTTTTTATACATGCAGAGTATTTTCCAAATAGATATCTACTCCCAGTTGGCAGCCATCAGTCCACCATGCTTTCCTTCTGGTAGAGAAAGCCTCCTGTCCGAAGTACTCTTGGGATGGAGAACGCAGCCTCTACAGAGAGCAAGCACTATGCCCTATCTATCCCTGGAGCCCCAGCCATCTCGCTTTACCATGGCAAGAAGGAAAAGCCGCAAGCAAGAGGTGGAAGAGAAGGAGCAAAAGGAGAGGAGAAACAGGCAGAGAGAACCTGAAGCCTGCGCGCACTTGCATGGCTCTCGGCCGAAGCTGTGGGTGTTGATAGCATTATTGTTTAATCTCTCCGAAGAATATGTGGGAGAGGAAAGCACAACATCCCCAAGTTGTTACTTTGTCACAACTTTACAGAATACATAAGCACTTCAGTAAATACACAGATTTTTTTTTTCAAACTGTAAATCATCTGTGAGCCACCACTGTTCGACTAATTACAGCAAGAAGCTGTGCTCATTAGCTCTTCTCATCTGGCTCACTGCACGACCTAAATAGTCCGTAAATGAGCCGGCAATTATTGCTGTATTACCACTACCAGCTCCGCTCACATCAAAATATCTCCACCAAATGTTACGCCTGTTGGTATTATCAGGTTAGAAATTTCATAAACATATTGAAGCAGTTAATTGGGAGATTATTAAAAAAAATGTGAAAATAGAATCATCAGTGAAAGAGGTTTCATCAAAGCCCAGATAGGCGGCTCCACCTATAGACAAGATGCTCAGAATGCAAGCTCTGGAAGGCTGCTGTAGCCTGCCTCTAACCTTTGGGGAATGAGGAAAGCAACAGAAATCTACCCACCTCCAACAACAGAAAGGCCAACCATTCATTCCTCCTCCGCCTAGAGACTGTCTAGACACAGTCAAAATTAAACAGATGCATGTACTTAGAGGCCTGAGATGGGAAGAATGCAGAAATCTGCCAATTTCCAAATCCATCCTTAAGCGTACATACATCCAAGGAAATAAGAATTTGTTGTTTGTTGATACAATCTACTTCGAGAAATGTTTGCATACATATTAACGGTGGGGGAAAAATGAAGAAAAATAGTTTGAGGAACAATTTCCCAACACCCTCAAATACTTTTGAAACATCTATTTATAATATCAAATGAATAGCTAATTAGTTGCATTCTTATTTATTCATTAGAATGTCCTCTTGGAGCTTCATTTCAGTTTTGTGGATAATTCAGAAGTAATACATTAAAAAATTTTGCCATAATTCATATTTTTCAAATTTAGCCAACTTTAATTAACCCAATTTAATGAATTCCTATTATGAACATTTTTCTGCACAAAAATAGGGGACCTCAATATTGGGATGCTTTATCTTGTTTTTCATTATTACCATATCAGATTAATTATTTATTATGATCCTAAAAATACAGAAGAAATAAAAAATTGCTGAAAGTTAATGAGTGCTATGATTCTATTGGCATCTCCTGCCTTTATCAGAGAAAATAACAGTTTAATAAATAAACATTTGATTTGATTCTTGTACTAGCTGCATTCATACAAAGCAAAAGCCTTAACAGAGAAAATAGCAATTTAATAAATAAGCGTTTGATTTGATTCTTGTTCTAGTTGCATTCATACAAAGCAAAAGTGGTCTGTATTGGGTCAAATATTGTCATTTACCTGGGTCCTAACTGGCACATACTGACAGACTTCAGGCAGGATGTAGAATAGAATCAATCACTGATCTCTATTCTATGATAACCATAGCAATGGCAAGTAATTCTTTTTAAACAACACATTGACATCTGGACAAAGGAATGTGCACCAGATTTGCTCAGTTCTTTCCAACTGCTGATTTTAACAGGGAATCCTCCCTCTGATCAGTGACTTTATTTCCCATGGTTGTCTTCTGACATGACACACACAACTGTGCACTGAGTTATACAGTGCAGAGAACATGGATTTTCCTAACTGCTAAATTCACTAATGCTATTGTTATGTTCTCTGTGTGAGAGTTATTTACCCATTTTCTTTCTTCTTTAAAGGCTTTAGAAAGACCACCTTTCTTTCCCACCTCTCTTCTCTGATAGTCTTTGTGTTGGATAATTTTGTGGCAACTTGACACAAGACTTATCTGAGAACAGGAAACCACAATGAGAAGATGCCTCCCTAAGACTGGCTTATAGACAAGCTCTGAGGACATTTTCTTAATTAGTGGTTGATATGGGAAAGTCCAACCCATTGTGGATGATGGGACCCCTGGGCATATAGTCCTGGGATGTACATTTAAATCAGGCTGAGAAAATCAGGAGAAACAAGCCAGTAAGCAGTATTCCTCCATGACTGCTGCCTCAGTTCCTGTATTTCAGGGTCTGCTTTGAATTTTAAATTCCCTGGATGATGGACTACAAACTGTAAGATGAAATAAACTCCTTCTTCCACAAGTTGCTTTTGATCGTGGTGTCTTCTCACAGTGACACAGAGTGAAGGAAGACACCCTTGCCTTGATACAGAGAGCGACAGCTGTGGAACGATTTCAGCATCACCTGGAAGAGCTCTGCAAACACAATGTCTATGGTTTTATCATAACCCATAGAGCCAGACTTGCCTAAGAAACACGGGCTAGGTGAGGGACTATTGCAGTCCTCTTGGTTTCTTTCCCCTTCATGAAAGAAATGCCAAATCAGCATCCAGCCATGTAGAACTTAAGACAGAACAAAGCAAACACATGGCCATGAGTGTTAAAACCCACTGTCAATGTTCTCAGTGGGTTTTGTTCAAAAGTCACTCCTTTGTGCTCAGGAAGGTATATGGAATCCTGTGAAAAGCTGATTATAAAAATAATCCGTTAACTGTTTGCAATGTAATATCACACCAACAGCCATTTAAAAGGCTGTCTTGAGCCTACTGCTACATGCAATACAAAGGAGGACTTATAACCGCACCCACCCCTTGCTATTGTCATGGGCCTTAGTCTTCTGTGGCTATAGTTACACTGAAGCTTGGGTGCCAACTATTTTTAAAATACTCTCAACTTTTCTATCACTTTATATCTGTGGTGCTGTTTTAATATGATATATACAAGAAGATGTGATCTGTTTCAAAAAGTACATTGAGGAATTAAAAGCCTAGGGTTATTTAGTGACTGCTCAAAGCCACCATCGGTCTCAGAGGTTGGTTTAAAGGAGGTCTTTTAATGCTTCTAATTGACTTTGTAGAGCTGTGATCCCAATGGAGTTCAATATGTTTGAGAACATATTAAACTGGCTAATATTTTGACATCTGGTTGTTTATGGGATCTATGCATCAGACAGTTCTGTACCTATCACTCAGTGGTAGAGATACACAAAGGATATTGAAGTTTTGCCAGATGGCGTGGGATGACGAAATAAGACTCAAATAGGAAGGTAGAGAACGTCTCTGAAATAACTCTAGAGGGAGGTATTTTTTGAGTCCTTGAGGAAATCAGAACAGTTCCCAGGAGGAATAAATCCAAGCCAACATGTGTCTGCATTTCCTAAGCAGAATCTCTGATTGGGACAACATAATTGAATGTTTGCTCATGGAGCTCAGGGTATTACTTTGCCCTAGTTTTTGACTTAAAGAAGAAGGAGAGGGTGGGAACTAAAGGAGCTCATTATTCCAGCCCATAAGCCTGGTACCATGGAGACATACACATCTGTTTATGAAGGGAAGAGGCTCTAGGGAGGAAGAAGGCACATTGTCCTCACTGACAGGACACAGGGAACCACCCCCCTGACTGAAGCTTTGTGACTCCACAGTTCACAAGCTCATTTACAAAAGACTAGAAAGGCTTTTAAATACCATGGGTTCAAGAAACAATACCAACCTGAAACCAACTAGAAATTTGAGTTGTTTTCTGTAAAAATCCATATCCATTTAAGAAAAACATAAGAAAAGAGAATATGTAGCCATCTATTAGTATTTAGATAAATACCAACTTGTTTGATGATGATGATGAAGGGGACAATGATCAGGAATCTGTTTTAACATCATTATGTCTTTGAGAATCCCCCACCCAACTCCACAATAAGTGGTTCTTTGGGAGAAAGTACTACACTCTGCTCAGCTGAATTATAAGGGAAAGGAAGTTGCATCCTCTCCAGCTGGAATACATTTATTATCTTCAGACCTGGTTACAGCAGTGCCCCTAGAAAGGAGAGCCAAGAGCTCTCATGGGGAGCGCCAGTGTGGGCAGTGGGATAGTTTCTATTAGTTACCACCATGTTCCTTTCCTAAAGGAGCAGGAAGATGATTGCATGTTGAACATTTCCTTGCCTTCTAAACTTCAAACCACTAAGAGACACCTAACGAGTGGAGAGAGGAAACCATGCTTGTGTTAGGCTTTTTGCTATTGTGGCTTATACGTAAGTGAAACAATTTTATGATGGAAGGATTCATTGTAACCCAGGACTGGCTGAATCCATAGCTTTTAGACCCAAAGCAAAACTGAAATATTATGGAAACTGACATAGCAGAAGAAATCTGTTCTTCTCACAGTACCCAGAAAACAGAGAAGGGGTCATGAAAAGATAAAGCTCCAAGGACATGCCTCTGATGACCTACCTCTCATAAAGCCATTATATTACAAATCCATCAGGGGATTAATCTATTAGAAAGGTAAGTTACCAAGAGCAATCATTTTTCCATTTGACCACCAACAGAGCAATACATGAATCTATGGGGGACATTTCACATCCAAGCCAGAACACTACTATCTGAAACTTAACCTTCATAGCTATTTTATTCCTAATCCCAAATAACTATAACTATCAGAGGTTCTACAATGAGATCAAATACACATCCCAGTAGCAAAATAACAGTTAAAAGTCCTCAGATTTGAGTATTAACTCTTTCCAATTATTCATTTTACAAGACACTACAAAATAAAATTTCTCTGTTCTATACTTTTCAACTATCCCAAATTAATTACAACAAATTTGAAATGGAACAGAAAATTCTAACCACTGAATGTTAAATTACAAATATTTTAGGAAACTTGAACTCAAGCATCCTTTTCTGTTCAATCTCTGCCATTGCTTCTTCATTAGAAGACGTGATGGAATTTTTTAGAAGGTTCTCTTGTCAGACATGTCAGTCTGTCTTCTACAGTTGGGATGTAATCCTACAGAACCTAGGATCTGAAATGATCTATTTCCAACACCCTTTCAAATGAGCTTCCTTTCAAAATTCTGGAGAGTTACTAAGACATCTAGTACAGAACTGGCCCCATCCTCAAACAAATTTGGAATATAAAACACCTATGTAAACAAAGACTGTGCATTCGTTTCCTGACTGCTCAGAACCAAATAATCAAACAAAAACTATATTAGTTACAACACCATTTGGCCAACAGCTTTGGCATCTTTCTGGCTAGCTCTTAAATCTTAAATTAACCCATTTCTATTAAGCTATACACCACCAGAAGGCTGTGGCTTACCGGTAAGTTTCCAGCATCTTTCTCCTTTGGCAGCTACATGGCATCTGCCTGACTCCACCTTCTTTCTCCCTGCATTCAGTTTATTTTTTCCACCTACCTCTGTTCTGCTCTGTCATAGGACAAAATAGATTCTTTATCAAACAATCATAATAAAACATATTCACAGCATACAGACAGGAATCTCACATTATACCTAAGCAGTTTAATCAGGAAAAATAAGGACTTACATATAGGCAGAGGCTGCTTGTTTGTTTCTGGTTGCACAGACCCGAAATAATCGCACAGAAACTGTATTAATTAAAACATTGCTTGGCCAATTGCTTAAGCATATTTCTAGCTAGCTTTTATATCATAATTAACACATCTCTAGTAATCTGTGCAACACCACAAGTTCCAGTGGGCTCCTGTGAAGGCATCTTTCTCCTTTGGTGACTACATGGTGTCTGTCTGACTCTGCCTTCTTTCTCTCAGAATTTAGTTTAGTTTTCCCACTTAGCTCTATTCTACCCTTCCATAGGCCCAAGCAGCTTCTTTATTCATTAACCAACAAAAGTAACATACATACAGAAGGACTTCGCACACCATCTCCCCTCTTCTGTCTAAATAAAAAAGGTTTCAACTTGAATATAGTAAATTCGCATATGTGAAACAGTTATTAACCAAGAATTATAGTTACAATATTTATATCTACTTTATATTTTATCATAACTAAGGAAAACTATAATTATAACTAACTGTTCTTCAACTCCATCAAAGACCCCAGAAGGATACATTACCTCAGTTAACAGGAAGTACATTGTAAGCAATTTCCAAAACTCTAGAATTGACAGAGATATCTCACTGCCTGGACAGTCATCCAAAGTTCTTTTGTAACATTGGAGCATTCATCTTCAGCCTACTGGCCCATAGTATCTGGCAAACTTTTCCATGAAGCAGTAAATTTGAAGATCTTTTTTCCTTGTAAGGCTAAAGTTCATCAGATGCTTTCTTCTGTGTCCTGCAAAATGTCTGGCAGTTCTTTTATGAAGCAGGAACCTCAAAGGACCATATCACTTTTAGACAAATTCAGCAGTCATTTTTCTGTGGGTCCTTTATGTCCAGTTCATACATAACATCAAGCAGTCTCCATGAAGGAGAAGTTTCTTGCCCAAATGACTAACCAACTCCATATGGAGCCTCTATAATTCTCTCCAAACTGCTTCCTGCTTTTTTGGGCAAATCATTTGGGGTTTATGGAGACCTTTCAGGGGATCTTGGTCCTTCAAACCACATTAATCTAGAAGAAATCCACAGGTTCTCATCCTCTGTAGAAACAAAAGCAGAACTTCTTTTTAAAGCAATGTATCCTTAGATCCAAATTTTGAAGTGAAGATACTTTTATATATATAATTATATAATATATAATTATAACATATAATATATATATTATATATATGTATATGTTGGTTTAGCTTAGCAGCCCATACAATGAAATGTCTCTCTGTACTTAGCTCATTCACAGTCAAAAATATTGAAAGAAAACACAGTAATATACCTAATCAAGACTCTCTGTGTATTTTCCATCTTTACATGGCTTATTTTTCTTTATTCTTTAATCTATGACTGTCTGTACTCTGTCTCTTTAAAGACTTTGTTTTATTTTCTTCATACTCTTTTTCTTCTCTCTCTTTATGGTGGCCAGATTATCAAGGAACCCAGGTCTCACAAGCAGGGAACACAAACTGGAAGCTGTGTAAGTCACCGTGCAGCAGGGAAAGTGGCAGAGGTGGGGGAAGCATACACCAGCCCAGGAAATTGCCAAGTTGCCATGTGGTAGCTCCGTTGTGATGGGATTTTGGCAAAAAAAAAAACTGCTTAGTGGGTAAAATCAAGCCAGTTGGGCAGTCATGGGAGATCTTCTAGGCTATGGACCTTTGGGCCTTTTGGGTCTGTCCTGGTAAGCATGTAGTTGGGATTCCCATGGGCATCAAATGTAAATGGACATTATAAAGTTATCCCACACTGGCTCAGAATTGAGTAAAATAAAGGGTTCTTTATTTGACACAACAATTTCTTTCCAAGAATTTAGTTGAGTTTATAGTATTTTAATACAGATTTTGATCCTTTTCTTCTGAACACATGCAGCATAGGAAAATGGTTTGCTAGGATTGAAGACCCAGGATTCCTTCTTCTTTCTGTGCTTTGTGGGATAAGTATACTTTTTGTTCTAACATATTCATTGCAATTTTATGTAAGGGATTATTCCCTAGAGGAAAAAATTAAACTGGTCACTTCTTATGTTGTAAACTTACTTGTGGACTGTAGCATCTACCTTTATATGTGCAACAATAGCACATAGTCTTTTCCTCACATTCTATTCTTGATCCTGTCCATATTTTAGGACCCCTTGGCATAGCTAGCCCTTTCATTCAGAAGTAGCTACCTAGCTGCCTCCTCTGAGTATAAGTGGCAGTGGATGGAATGGTTATAGCTCTCTGATGGTTGAGTTCAAGCCTTCTGTCTAAACTCTTGTCTGGTTCCCTCTGGTGGGTATCTACAGAGCCATTCTTGATCTCATAGCAACTGCTCTCTGTTAAAATATATTTCCTTTTAATAATGCAGGTTTTACAGGAAGGGGGCATAATTACTCACCTATTACTCACCTATAGTCAGTATTGAACTTCAGTATTTGTTTTCTCTTTCATCTTTGTTCTGCTCTTTGAATCTGCCCACCCTGTTGCCACTTTTCTTCACTGGCGTCAGGAACCAGCATCTTCAGTCTTCCAACATGCACTGAAGACTTGCAGTTCTCCAGGAATCCTCAACCATCAGCATCAGACTAAAGCTGCAGAGGCACCTAGTCCAGTGGAGCTCTCAGTCTCCCCACTGTGAAGAGCTCATCAGACTATCCAGAAGACATTATGTAAGCCAGTCTAATAAATAAGTTTACAAATATCCATTCTATCTGTCCTGTTCCTCTAGAGAACCCTAACTAACAGACCAATCTCTCAATACTCGCAGCCAGCAAACAAGGCCCTATTATCTTCCTGAATTGAAATTACCTCCTAGAGTCACAGCCTCTCTTTCACAACAGGCAAAGTGAACCAAGTGTGCTACACTAAGACAAGAGCCAGAGGGAAGGAGCAGAATGAAGGAGCAGAGATAGGCCAGGGTTGTTGTTCCAGCCTCCCAATAAAAGGAAAAATGAGGAAGAGAGGGTAATTTTCCCATAAAAATAGAAAAATGATAACATTAAATTTATTTTTTGAGACAAAGTCAGTGCTAGCAACAAAAGATGTGATTGTTTTATAGTTTCTCACCATCGGAACTATTTGAATCCTGTGTCCATCAGGACAAGGATTTATTTTAAGGACATATAGCTTCCTTTCTTGGATGCTTGGTACCCTCAGGGTAAAGTAGAACACCAGGAAGAAATTAAAAGAAAATTTTAAAACTAAGATAATTGTGGGAAGAGAAGAGGGTGAGAGAAAAGACAGAAGAAAGACTCCTGGAACCGGAAGAGTAACTCTGAGTGACAATTAAGTTCTGTGACAGATCTTGTCTCAAAAATAAAAAAAGTAGAGAACTATAAAGAAAGGCACCCAACCTTGACTTCTGGGCTCACTCCATATGAGCATAAGCATGCACGCACACACACATGCACCCAAACAAAAGTTGTTATGTTCATTGTAATTTTAGCTTCAAAGGCTCACCTGAAAAAGTCTAAGTGGTCTATGGAAACAGGTGAGACAGGAGGAAGGGGCTGCCATGTGGGAAGGAGGGAGTGGTGGCTCTCAGCTGCCTGACACACAGGCTTGAGCACATGGAGCGCTGTGTTGTCATGAGCAGTGTTTATTGAATGTTCTAAAGAGGCTTTAATAAGCCAAACATATACCTCCAGGAAGCTGTTAATTAACTTTTGGGGGCCTTTAGGGTGTGAGCTAGTAAATCAACAGGGTTCCTACACTGTATGATACTGCTGAGAAACGGGAAGAGAAATGCCACTTCCAACAGTGATCAACAAATTTAGAGTCATTTAGAACTCTCACAAGTGAACTGTGCTTTCATAGTGTAGAAATTTCTCCTTTTCGTATTCAAATGCATTAAATTCGATTGACCCTGCAATGTTTATAGGTAGAGGACAATCTTTTATCTGAGTGTCCACAGGATAGACAGTGTTAACTTTCCATTGCCATAGAAATGTCTGAGATAGATCAATTTATAAAGAAAGGAATTTATTTCAGCCTCCAGTTTCAGTCTTTGACCACTTGTCCGTGCTGTTTTGTCTCTATAGTGGGACGGTGCAATAATGGAAGAATGCATCCCAGAAACGACTGTCTATCTCACAGTAGCTCAAAAGCACAAAGACAACAGGGACAGGGTCCCAATACCCCCAATAACCTAACTTCCTTTAACTATGCACCACTTCTTGAGGGTTCTCACAGGGTAGAGACCAAGACTTAAGCACAAGGGTGGATGGGATATGAATTCATGGTAGAGTGTTTGTCTCATGCCTTAGGCCCCGGATTCAATTTCTAAAGACAAAAACAAAACAAAACCACCAACAACAAAAACCCAAAACATGAACTTTTTGAAAACATCCAATATCCAAACTATAGCAAAGACCAAGGAAACATTTTCAGTTCAGACTGAGAAAACCAAAGTTCAAGTTATCCATCAGCTTTGCCTAAGGATGCATTTTTCAACTGATATGATTGACTTATCAAATGTGCTTCCCCAGCACACATAAAGATATTGGTGAGAACACAACACCAGGGTTTCCATTCCCTCTTTTGAGGGCAAGAATGATGGTTCATTCTAACAAGGATAAACTACAGAGTCACACATGGCACTAGGGCTACATAGAGATGTTGAGGTCACCGGGTGAGTATCCCCAGCTCCGCAGCACAAGTTAGGATGTGTTTATCAATATCAAAAGTTAAGACCTGCTCTTCACTTGACCTATTGACTCAAGGACTTCCATTGTGCACTGTAGTTAGAATGAAAAACAAAAGCTCAGATTTTGAAATTTTCAAATTTTACTAAATTAGTAGCAGAAACAACATTCTAGTGGCCAGAAATTTTGACTTGGGAATTGGTTATTTGAGAATCAAATACAAACCCATAAATGAAACTTGCATACAGATTTTTCTTTTAGAAACAACATTTAACTCATATGTACACTTATCTTAGATTATCCTCCTACACTGAGAAAATTTAGAGAGATCAGTTGATAAGAAAGAAACAGTCCGTGTTATCCAGAAGGAAGTGAGTGATACAGAGAGCAAGGCTCGAATAAGGGCACTGAACCTCTTCATTTTGTTATTAATTTCTGTTTGTTGTTTGTTTTA
Source organism: Ondatra zibethicus (assembly GCA_004026605.1). Taxonomy (NCBI): domain Eukaryota; kingdom Metazoa; phylum Chordata; class Mammalia; order Rodentia; family Cricetidae; genus Ondatra; species Ondatra zibethicus. The sequence goes on along the minus strand of PVIU01014548.1, from coordinate 35,060 downwards.
CTCCTTCCCACATTTTGTTTGTTTTGGGTTTGGTTTCTCAAGATAGGGTTTCCCAGTGCAACAGCTTTGGCTGTACTGGAACTCACTATGTAGACCAGGCTGGCCTAGAACTCACAGAGATCCGCGTGCATATGCCTCCCAAGTGCTAGGATTAAAGGTGTGTGTTACGACCACCTGGCCTCTTTCCCACATTTTGTTTGCTGGAAGACTGTAAAAGGCCAAGAATTTTAACACTTCCACTCATTTAACAGCCTGTCCAGGGTCAGAATTCAGGAAGAGGGCTTCTAAGAACTTGTGAATGTGCAGCTTCTTCTGGTTTGAGCTTCTACCATGCTGTAGTAGTAGTAGGTTCATGCCGTTACTGAAGGTAATTTTTAGTATCTCCTTTCCCATCTCTTTGGAAAATTTCCACATTCTTTAGGCCTAGAACTTGGAGTATCTGATAACTTTTCAAATATTCTTTTAGCATCTGATTAGTACTTTTGTAATTCAAGATTTTGAAGTTTGAATAATTTTTGAATATTGTTCTCTTGACTAAATTCTGTATGCTTTCTTTCTGGATCAACAAGACATTCAAGTATTTTTATTCAGAAAAAAATTTCTTAGAACATTTTTGTTCATTTTTAAATAATTTTATCCTGTCCCTCTTATCAAATATTACCTTCTGGAACTCCTGTCAATTGGACTTATTTCTCAAATGACTACATTTTCTTCCTTGATTTCATCTTTTAGTCTGCTGACAGTGGGCTGGGACCTGGTGCATAATTAGCAATCAAGAAAATACCCCACAGCCACATACTATGCCAATCTGATGGAGGCCATTCTTCAAGTGAGGTTCCTTCTTCTCAGGTGACTCTCTCTGGTGTCAAGTTGACAAAAACTAATCAGCATATTTGAGACACTTTTTAGAGTTCCAGTTTACTTAAGTAGAATAAATAAATTTATATCACTTCAATTCACTAAATTTATGACAATCTATATGAACAATAGAAAACTAACACATTTTACTAGCATAATTTTAATCTTAAAGCATCTGTCCTATCCCTAAATATTGTTTTTTATAGCATTCTATATTTACACTATGCAATAATTTATTTTGTCTTTGATGACATTAAATGTGGAATGTGTTATTTTGAGTATGTGTATCGGTTCTATTTTTTTCTGAAATCTTTTCAGGTCTTTGCACGTTTTGCCATAGTCTATTAGAATATTTCCACAAAAGCCAAATGTCTTTAACTGTACTTTTGTGTTTTACCTTTTTTCTTTTATTAAAAACAAATTGTTTTCACATATTTTAACCTGACTGCGGTTTCCCCTCCCTCTGCTTCTCCCGGTTTATCCCCATCTCTTCCCATCTGGATTCCCTTTCTGTCTCTTATTAAAGAAACAGGCGAGTTGGGTGGTGGTGGCGCACGCCTTTAATCCCGGCACTCGGGAGGCAGAGGCAGGTGGATCTTTGTGAGTTCGAGGCCAGCCTGGTCTACAAGAGATAGTTCCAGGACAGGCTCCAAAGCTACAGAGAAACCCTGTCTCAAAACCACCTCCCCCCACCAAAAAAAAAGGAAAAAAAAAAGAAACAAGCAGGCTTCTAAGAAATGATAATAATATAATACACAATGATAAGATATAACTAAACTAGCACATTAGAATTAGACAAAACAAACAAAAGGATTAGAGTCCCAGAATCAGAGACCCATGAGTTCACACAGAAATCTCAAGAAACACGAGACTGGAAGCCATAATATGTACGCAGAGGATCAGATGCAGCACTGCAGAATCCCATAAACATACAACACAGGAAACCATGGCACACATGCAGAGGACCAGATGCAGCACTGCAGAAGCTGTGCGTGCTGACTCACTCTCTGTGGGTTCATGAGCTTTGACCAAGAATCAAGCAAACAATAAAAAGGGGGTGCTCTTTTCTTGGTGTCCTCTATCCCCTCTGGCTCTTACAAACTTTCTGCCTCCTTTTCCACAGGATTCCCTAATTCTTCACAGGAGGAATTGGATGGCGACATATCCCATTTAGAGCTAAGTGTTCCAAGGACTCTCACTCTCTGTTTATGTCTTGGGATGTTTTTCTATGCTTGGCTGTGGGTCTCTGTATTTATTGCCATCTGCTCCATTTTCAATGAGTTGTATGGGTGTTGTCTTCAGCAATGGTGTCTTGCTCTAATTTTTTGGAGAGCAACAACTTGGTTGTTTTTGGATTCCCATGGGACCCCTATGGTCAACGTCTCAATAAGATGTAACCCAATCCTGGTACTAGAAGCTTCATTTGGTGACTAGGAATAGCCAGTTGGGGCACTCTATCTCTCTCCTCCATTGTTTGGCAATTTCATGTAGTTCTCCTTTCTATATGTTTATATTTCAGACTTTTCTACTTCATTAGGTTCCATACTACACATCAAAAGCCCTTTAATTTTAGCTATCCCTCATGGGATCCCTCCCTTGCCTTCCTGCCACACCCACTTGATCCTCACATTCCAGTACCCACAACCATCCTTAACTATCTATTCTATAGACTCTATTCATTGACTCAACAGTTAATAACCACATACAAGCAAAGGTATATCATATTAGTATTTCTGAGTCTGAAATACCTCACTCAGGATGATTTTTTTTCTAGTCTCATCTATTTACCTGCGAATTTCTTGACAATCATTTTTTAACAGCTGAATTATACTCCATCATGCAATGTACACACTTTTTTATCCATTCTTCTGTTGAGGAGCATCTGTGTTGTTTCAAAACTCTGACTATCATGAATGGAGCAGCCATGAGCAATGAAAATCGATGAGCAAGTGTCCTTGTAATAGGAGGAAGTATCCTTTAGGTATATTCCCAACAGTGGTAGAGCTGGATCTTGAGGTAGATCGATTCCTATCTTCCTGAGGGACCACCACACTGATTGCTATAGTGGTTGTACAAGTTTTCACCCCACCAGCAATGGATGAGTGTGTCTCTTGCTCCAGATCTTCCTCAGCATGAGCACTTGTTTTGTCAATTTTAGCCATTCTAATAGGTATAAGGTAAAATATCAAAGCAGTTTTGATTTGCATCTCTCTGATGTCTAAGGATGCTAAACATTTCCTTCCATGTTTCTCAGTCATTTGAGTTTCCTACTTTGGGACTTCTCTAATTAGAAGCGTACCCACTTTTTAATTGGGTTATTTGTTTCCTTGACATGCAGTTTTTTGAGTTCTGTATATATACTGGATATTAGTCTTCTACTGGATGTGTAGTTGGTACAAAGCTCTTCCCACTCTGTTGGCTTTCACTTTGTCGAATGACAGTGTTCTTTCAGTGCAGAAGATTCTCAGTTTCATAAGGTCCCACTTATTAATTGCTGATCTTAGTGCCTGCACTGTGTTCTCTTCAGAAAGTATTTTCCTTGCCAATGAGTTCAAGGCTATTCCCCACTTTCTCTTCTACCAGGTTCAGTGTACCTGGCTTTATGATGAGGTCTTAGATCCACCGGGAGTTTAATTTTTGGCAAGTGATAAGGATGAGTCTATATAGATTCTTCTACAGACAGCCACCCAGTTTAACCATTATCACTTGTTGAAGATGCTGTCTTTTTTCAGTGTGTATTTCTGGCTTCCTTATTAAAAAAAAATCAGGTGTCCACGGGTGTGTTCATTTATGTCTGGGTCTTTCTTCAGTTAGATCCTGTTGATCAATGTATCTGTTTTTGTTCCAATACCACATTTTTTTTATTACTACAGCCCTGTACTAGAGTCAGGGATAGTGATGCCTCCCACAGATATTTTTTTGTTTGGGATTGTTGTAGTTATCCTGTTTTGTTTTGTTTTGTTTTGTTTGAGTTTCCATGTGGAACAGAAAAACTGTCCTTTCAAGGTCTATTTAGAATTGTATTGTAATTTTAATGGGGATTTCAATGACTCTGTAGACCAGTTTTGGTAGAATGGCCATTTTCACTGTTAATCCTATAGATTCAGGAGCATGGGGGATCTTTCCATCTTCTGATATTGTCTTCCATTTCTTTCTTCAATACCTTAAAGTTTTTAATCATAGAATTCTTTAGATTATATGGATAGAGTTGCAAAGATATTTTATATTATTTGAGGCTAATGTGAAAGTTGTTTCCCTCATTTCTTTCTCAGTCCATTTCTCATTTGGATATAGGATGGATACTGATTTTTGTGAGTTAAATATGTATCGAGTTACTTTGCTGAAAGTGTTTAACAGCTGTAGGAGCTTCCAGGGGTCTTGGGATCATATATGTACCATATCATCTGCAAATAAAGATATTTTGACTTCTTCCTTTCCATTTTATATCCCCTTTCAGTTGCTTTATTGCTCTAGCTAAGGATTAAAGTGCTATATTGAATAGATATGTCGACAGTGGACAAACTCGTCTTGTTTCTGATTTTAGTGAATTGCTACATAAAGAACCAAAGTGTCTTATCTTATTGTAGAACCATTTTAGTTAATAAATCCATTAATTGACAATTCAAGGACTATTTTCCTAGTATGTCAATGGACATTATAGGTAGCCGTTCTGTTCCCCATTGTATCATGAATTAAAAAAAAAAAAAAACCCAGAGACAGATATCTTGGTTCAAGCTGAAGGATCATAGAAGCAAGCAGATAACCACTAGAGAGTTCTTACCTCTATGAAATCTTCAGACTGAAAAGAAAGTGAGTTCCTGTCTCATTCATGCCTTATATTCCTCTCTAGTACTGGTATTAAAGACATGTAACACCACCACCCATCTTCTATGGCTAAGTAGTGTGGATGCTGGGATTGAAAGTGTGTGCCATCACTGCCTGGCCTTTATGACTGCTTAGTGGTGCTAGCTTTGCACTCTGATCTTCAGGCAAGCTTTATTTGTTAGATCATAAACAAAGTATTACTATATTTTTCTTATTTTATCTAATATAAAAAAGAAGGCTATAACTAACACAAGAAAAACTATATACAATAACTATATACAATATATATAGGCAATAAGTACATCAACAATGTCTAGTCCATTTGCATTTGAAAAACTTCAGAGAAAATACTCCATTGTCTATTCTATCTTGGTTGAGTCCAAAGTCTTGTACCTAACTTTCTTTCCATCATAACTTACATTATCATTCAAAACCATCTTTTGATGTCTCTCAACCTCATACACTTTACACTTCTTTAGTCAATTTTTTTCTGAGTCTCATAAACAAGGAAAACTATAACTATAACTATCTATGTTCACCTACCTCGGAGACCCAACAAGGAAATAATATTAACTAAATAAGCAGGAAGTGCAAGCAAGTGGCTTCCAAAAAATGTGAGAAATGACAGAAACAGCTGGCTGCCTGAACAGTCACTCAGATTTCCTTTGCCACATTGGGGCATCTATCTACAGCCTAAAGACCTAGAATATCTGACAGACTTTTCTATGAAACAGGATATTTGAAGGGCTGCTCTACATTGTCTTGAAAAGATTTGGCAGTCACTCTCTTTTGTATCCTGATTGCCCAATTAGCACAGCATACTGTCAACAGTGGAGGCATGCACTTTTTCTTACCCAGTGTCTTACTTTTGCCACAAAGGAAGTAAACTCTGTGTGGCGTTTCTTCAGTGCCCATTATCTTCTCTGAAGTATATTGCTCCTCAGTCAGGAGCAGACATGTCTCATTGTCATAACAAAAAGAACTTGTTCTATTAAAACATCTTAAATGTCATATTCCATAGATCTCTGAAGTGTTTAAAGATGACCTGTCTATTTAAATTATATCTCTGTTTGACTTTGAAACATACCTAATATGACTACAAGTTTCATTGTAAGAGGTGACTAATTACTAACCTACATTTCCTTATTATCCTAAACAGTTGGTAATAATTTTCAAGAACTAGAAATTTGCATTACATTACTAAATGAAATATCAAGGTACAATACCTTGAACAAGATTAAAAATGAATGTACTGTATGGTACCAGAAAAATGGAAGGAGCTCCCAGGCTCCTGGATTGGTAGGATCAATATAGTAAAAATGGCAATTCTACAAAAAGCAATCTATAGATTTAATGCAATCCCCATCAAAATCCCAACAAAATTCTTCATAGACCTTGAGAGAACAATCACTAACATTATATGGAAAAACAAAAAGCCCAGGATAGCCAAAACAATCCTATACAATAAAGAAACTTCTGGAGGCATTACCATCCCGGACTTCAAACTCTATTACAGAGCTACAGTAATGAAAACAGCTTGGTATTGGCATAAAAACAGAGATGTTGACCAATGGAATTGAATCGAAGACGCAGGTATTAATCCACAAACCTATGAACACCTCATATTTGACAAAGAAGCTAAAATTATACAATGGAACAAAGAAAGCATCTTTAACAAATGGTGCTGGCATAACTGGATGTCAACCTGTAGGAGAATGAAAATAGATCCCTATCTATCACCATGCACAAAAGTCAAGTTCAAATGGATTAAAGACCTCAATATAAATCCGACCTCACTGAACCAAATAGAAGAGAAAGTTGGAATCCTGCAATACATAGGCACAGAAGACCACTTCCTATGTATAACCCCAGTGGCACAGACAATAAGAGCAACAATGAATAGATGGGACCTCCTGAAACTGAGAAGCTTCTGTAAAGCAAAGGACACAGTCATTAAGACAAAAAGGCATCCTATTGAATGGGAGAAGATCTTCACCAATCCCACATCAGACAAAGGTCTGATCTCCAAAATATATAAAGAACTCAAGAAACTAGACATTAAAATTTTAAATAACCCAATTAAAAAATGGGGTAATGATCTGAACAGAGAATTCTCAACAGAAGTTCAAATGGCCAAAAGATACTTAAGGTCATGTTCAACTTCCTTAGCGATCAGGGAAATGCAAATCAAAACAACTTTGAGATACCATCTTACACCTGTCAGAATGGCTAAAATCAAGAACACCAAGGATAGCCTATGCTGGAGAGGATGTGAAGTAAGGGGAACACTCATCTATTGCTGGTGGGAATGCAAACTTGTGAGACCACTTTGGAAATCAGTGTGGCAGTTTCTCAGGAAATTGGGAATCAACCTACCTCAGGATCCAGCAATACCACTCTTGGGAATATACCCAAGAGATGCCCAATCATACTACAAAAGCATTTGTTCAACTATGTTCATAGCAGCATTATTTGTAATAGCCAGAACATGGAAACAACCTAGGTGCCCCTCAATGGAAGAATGGATAAAGAAAGTGTGGAATATATACACATTAGAATACTACTCAGCGGTAAAAAGCAATGACATCTTGAATTTTGCAAGCAAATGGATGGAAATAGAAAACACTATCCTTAGTGAGATAACCCAGACTCAAAAAGATGAATATGGTATGTTCTCCCTCATTAGTGGACTCTAGCCATAAACAAAGGACATTAAGCCTATAGTTCACAAGCCTAGAGAAGACAAATAGCAAGGTGAACCCAAAGAAAAACATATATATATCCTCCTGGAAATTGGAAGCTAACAAGATAGCCGGGTAAAAGTTGGGAGCAAGGAGGGTAGGGGTAGGAATGAGCTTGGGGCTGGGGGAAGGGGAGAGAGAGAAGGAGAAGGGAGAAGGGAAGGACTGGGGAGAGCTTGGGGGAGTGGGAGGATGGAGATTGGGGAAGGGCAGATATTGGAGCAGGGAAGAAAATATCAACACTAAGGGAGCCATTTTAGGGTTGGCAAGAGACTTGACTCTAGAGGGGATCCCAGGTGTCCACGGGGATGTCCCCTGCTAGGTCCTTAGGCAGCAGAGGAGAGGGTGCCTGAACTGGCCTTGTCCCATATTCACACTGATGAATATTTTGATTATCGCCATAGAAATTTCGTCCGATGGATCGAGATAGAGACAGAGACCCACATCCACATCAGAGCAATGGACTGAGCTCCCAAGGTCCAGTTGAAGAGCAGAAGGAGGGAGAAGATGAGCAAGGAAATCAGGACCACGAGGGATTGGTCCACCCACTGAGACAGTGTGCCTGATCTAATGGGAGCTCACCAAATCCAGCTGGACTGGGACTGAACGAGCATGCAATCAAACCGGACTCTCTAAATGTGGCTTCCAATGGGGACGGACTGAGAAGCCATCACTAATGGCATTGGGACCTGTCTCTTCTGTATGTATTGGCTTTTTGGGACCCTAGTTTACTTGGATTCACACCTTCCTAGGCTGGGATGGAGGTGGGAGGGCCTTGGACTTCCCACAGGGCAGGGTACCCTGCCCTCTCTTAAGGATGGAGTGGGAGGGAGGAGGTTTAGTGGTGGAGCGGGTAGGGAATGGGAGAAGGGGAGGAAGTGTCAATTTTTGAATGGAAAAATAAAAAAAAGAAAAAAAGATTAAAAATGAATGTACCGTATGGTTTAACAAAATTAAATTTAAATTTGTAACAATATGCAAAATTTGTATACAATATACAAAAGTCCAGTCCTATGTAAAATATTTAAAACTAGCAGATACTTTTTAAATGTAAATTCAATAATCATTTTATCTTATCATGTCTGTATCCCACTTTTTTCTTTTCAAAACCAGAACTCTGAATCTCATTTCCTTTGTTCAACTTTCCTCCTAATTGTAACCAATGACTTATAACCAACCCTTAAACAGTGACAAATATCCATAGCCCACTGAACAACCAAAAACCAAGCACCCCACCTCTTGGAAATGTGGACATCATATTCTTAAAATTACTTCCTGCTGTCTGTGGGGAAATGACATCTTTAAGGGATCCTGAAAAGAAAATTTGGGTTAATTGCCAAGTACTGGGAAAGGTAGCTTTATCATTTGTTGTTGAGTTTCTGCATAATGGGAAAGTGCAGGGCTATCTTGAATACTGGCTAAAGTAGTCTATGAAGCTAGATCATCTCAACTAGACACATTGAAACTGTTCTGAGCAGTTTGTAGTCCAAAGCCAATCTTTAGGTGATGTTTTTCAGCTTAATGGTGTAATTATAGTCCTGGAATAATCATCATTGTAGGGCCCCATCCTCTTTTTGGAGATATCAAAAGTCACTGTTAGGCTTGCTCATGGTTCACTGCAGAAAACCAATAGAGATTCAAACCCAAAATCATGAGCAGGAAGGTAGATGAAACCTTTTTCTAGAATTAGTTATTATTGTATATAACCATTAATATCATGACAAAAAGTTTATACCTTAAGAAAAGCTGTTAGAGTCAATATAAAACCAAAGGATTATGAGATTAGTGGCAATAAAATGGTCCTTAAATATTTGATTTTTTTCTTTTTCATATCAGCTGGCTGTTCTGACATGAGACAGAGATTTTGGATTTTACTTTAACAAGGCACTCTTGAGTTTAGAGAAAGAGAGAGCCACATTCTAACTCCAAACCCAGATTTAATTTTTAACTGGACAGAGACTACACAAAGAGCATTTGCATTATATGTCTGTAGAGAATAGCAGAAACAAACATTTGGGAAGATTTATGAAATTTTATCCCCTTGGAAATATGATATACCAATAGGCCAATTTACTCTCTATTTTTAGACATATTTTTCTGAATGGTATGTCATTTTTCTTAGATGTTTTATTTGTCCAGAGATCTTCAGATTCCTTAGATGGATACCCTTATTCTCCTTAAGAGACAAAACCAAAACCTTTCCCCAACCCTAAATTTGGGAAGACTCTCTTTTGGCAAGTTATTTCTGATTAAATGAAAAACATTTGTTAGTTGTATAGGTTAGTTTAGATTAAACAGCTATGCTGTTTGATGAACTATAATCTCTTCTAAGAGGTGTCTCTTGTTCAAATCAAATGGTATCTATAGATTTTCTTCTCCTGTGGAAACAAAAATAAAACCTCTTCACCAACATAACACATGTCCTAGTTTCTATTCTGAGGTCAGTACATCTTTAAAGTATATTGACTGATTTAATTCCATTTTTTTTCTACTATTCAATGTCTCTCTGCAGCTGTTGCTCCTTTCTCATTAGCAATTAGAAAACTCAAAGTTAATAAAGCATTTTGAAATCTATTTCTTGGGGTCTTTCTGCTTATTTAACATATCTTTAAGAGATTCCATCTTACACCTGTAAGAATGACCAAGATCAAAAACACTTATGCTGGAGAGGTTTTGGGGAAAAGGGAACACTTCTGCATTGCTGGTGGGAATGCAAGCTGGTATAGCCCCTTTGGATGTCAGTGTGGTAATTTCTCAGAAAATTAGGACACAACCTTCCTCAAGACCCAGTAATACCACTTTTGGGTATATATCCAAAAGATGCTCAATTGTGCCACAAGGACATGTTCTCAACTATGTTCATAGCAGCATTGCTTGTCATAGCCAGAACCTGGAAACAACCTAAATGTCCCTTGACTGAAGAATGGATAAGAAAGATGTGGTACATTTACACAATGGAGTACTACACAGCAGAAAAAAATAATGATATCTTGAATTTTGCAGGAAAATGGATGAAGCTAGAAAACATTATTTTGAGCGAGGCAACCCAGACACAGAAAGACAATTATCACATGTACTCACTCATAGGTGGTTTTTAAACATAAAGCAAAGAAATCCAGCCTACAAACCACAATCCCAGAGAATTTAGACAACAATGAGGACACCAAGAGAGACTTATATAGATCTACTCTATATGGGAAGTAGAAAAAGACAAGATCTCCTGAGTAAATTGGGAGCATTGGGACCTTGAGGGAGGATTGAAGGGGAGAGGGGAGAGGGGAGAGGCAGGGAGGGGAGCAGAGAAAAATGTAGAGCTCAATAAAAATAAATAAATAAAATAAAAAGAGTTTGATTTGATCTTTCTATAACTTCCTGCCTTGTAGAATCATGTTGTATACCTGTAATATGCTTTATATATTAATAAGAAAAAACATTACATTTTCTTGGAGACATATGCGGGAGCATTGTCTGTCTTTATTTGTGCAGGTATACCCATGATGATCATAATTTCTGCAAATGTCTGTTACTGAATCAGTCTTTTCTGAACTCAAAGCAGCTGTCCATTGAAAACCTGAATCAATGGTGTGGTGTGTTGTGGATTAGGTTGGCACGATAAATAACCAAGCCAGCTCAGGAAGAACAGTTATATTTTAATGGTTAAAAAGGGGAAACTCATGCTACAAGAGTGGGAGGTCCAATGTCCTATCTGTCCAGTGGGCACCGCACAGAGAGAGCAGGCACCTGGATCCTCCATGGTTTTCTACCTGGGCCCCAGGTAGCCACACCCTAACTAGATGTGATTGGTTGATAGAGTTTCCCCATCAGCAGTGTACATATTTTAATTCTGTATACAAATTCTACAATGTGAAACACATCCATCTGCCATATTTCATTCCTATGAGTACCCTTTGGGTTACTTCCTGCAAGTAGTAGTGTTTGGTTGTATAAATAACAAGTAAGATGTTTCCTTCTAATTTCTTTGGATTTTTGCCACATGATGGAAAAGTCTTTTTTGAAACCTTTACTATTGATATGATGTGGTTTATGAAATTCTAAGGCAAATTTCCAATCAATAATTGATCAATTTCTTTATTACCTTGTTCTAGAAGACCTGGCAGACCCATGTGGGATCAGATGTGTGTTATGTATATGGGACAAAGCCTATTCCTGATTATATCTTGAACCTGAATAAATAATGAAGTCAGTTCTGTATCATCTGGTGTAAATTCAGCAGTTTCAATATGCAAAACAATTCCTTCTGCATATTGTTGTTGTCAGGGTTTCTCTCCTGTCTGGTTCCCACAGTTGTTCAGTCCCAAAGAAATGACACAGAGGTCTACATTAGTTATAAACTGAGTGGCCCATTAATCAGGCTTCTTATTAATTCTTATAATTTATATGACCCCATTATTCTTGTCTATGCTAGCCACGTGGCTCGGTACCTTATTCAGCAAGGGAGTTACATCTTGTTTTTTCTATGGTGGGCTCACAACTGCAGAAAAAGCTTCCTTCTTCCCAGAATACTCCTGTTCTCATTGACCTGCCTCTACTTTCTGTCTGGTTGTCCCACCTATACTTCCTGCCTTGCTACTGACCAATCAGCATGTATTTAAAATATAATTGACAGAATACAATTGTTCCACACCATATTGTGAATCAGTAACTATGTTGAGAAGGTCTTTAAAATCCCTTAGTACCATGAGAATAGCATATAATTCTGACTTTTGGACAGAATCGCTTTGATCCACTATGCTTAAACATTTTGATTTGTAACCTGCCTTTCCTGATTTAGTTGCATCAGTATAGAATGTAGTTATTGGTGTTTCCCATACAATGCAAGGAAGGCTCCAGCTATTTTTCTTTATAAATTGAATTCTCTTGTTTTTTTTTGATATTTGTCATTACTCTCTCCCAAAAATAATTACTACAAGCTCTTTGCCAGGGTTCATTTTCTTTCTATAATTGGTCAAATTCATCATTATTAAAAGGTACTATAATTTCTGCTAGATCTATACCTGCTAATTGATGAAGGCTCAATTTTCCTTTTAGAATTAATTCAGAGACCTTTTCCACATAAATTTTTTTGATTTTTTACTTGGTTTATCTGGTAAAAAGACCCATTCTAAGACAATATCATCCCTCTGTATTAAAATTCCTGTAGGATAATGTTTGGAGGATACTATGACCAGAATGCAGTTAAGTTTCTGACCCTCACAGTCCACATATGTCTTCTGTAATTTCTTTTCAATCAAAGTCAATTTTCTCTAAGCTTCAGTTGATAATTCCCTGGGACAATTTAAGTCCTTGTCACCATCTAAGGTTTTGTTTAAATTAATCAGTTCATTAGGTTTTATCCCAATAGTGGATTGTAGCTTGGAAATGTCTCCTAGCAATCTTTGAAAGTCATTAATAGTCTGATGTTACTCTCTTCTAATTTGCACCTTTAAGGGTCTAATTTTTGTAAGACTATTTTATAGCCTAAGTAATTAATAGACTCTCCTCTTCATATTTTTTTCAGGAACAAGGCAACATTTTCTTTACTTCTTCAAACATTCTTTCTAAAGTATCTACATTTGAAGAAGATAGTAATATCATCCATGTAATGGTAAACTATACATTGAGGAACATGCATATAAATCATTTCCAACAGCTTCCATACAAATACTGTCAAAGGATGGGGAAAGAAATTTGAAACAGTTTTTATATTTTAAATTATTTTTGATACCCTTCAATTTTATGTTTTAATATCCTTATACCTTCATATATCTTAAGACATCCTTAGACTCTCAAAACTTGCATAGACTTTTATATCTTCAGGCCTTTTATTTTCAGACCCATATCTAAACCTTTATTACTTATTTAAACTTTTATATCTTAAAACATTTTCTCAACAAAAGACCTGGTAGCTTTAGAAAAAGCAGACTTGATTTTTATATATAAAATGAGCTTACAAGCTGGCCATAGCCTTGTGGAAGGATCTGGTTGTTTGATGCTGCCAAGCTGGCAAAGTTATAGCTAGCCTCGCCATTAATATTATCAGAAATCCAAGAAGGATAAATTATATCCGAGTATAGACAAAGCAGTTTCTGAATCTATTAAAAAATTACAGGGACCAGTCAATACTTAGCTGTACCCAGGTCTCCATAGCATTGGAGGCAGAAGTATCAGAAGAACAGTAATAGTCTTTATCAGGCCTGTCAGGTGAGAGTCGTTTTTGTGGAGAAACTTAGACCAACCTTACTTTCTCTAGGACAATGGGTTGCAATCAATTCTCCTGTATCCTACTGCTCATCCACAATCTAGGCCGGATCCTGGTGGCAAATGTTGCATGGGTCATCTTGCCCAGTAGTCAGTGTTGTCAAATGCAGATGGAAGCACCATGGTGCCTGTAATCTTCTTTGGAGACCATGGGTCACTCTCAGGATCTGGGAGCATCTGTCTGATATAATAAGCTTTTTAATTAACATTTTAAATGCCATATTCTGTAGATTTCTGAAGTATTTGAGGACTGCCCAAGTATATCTTAATATAAAAGCTTTGTTTTTAGTTACTTGTGTTCCCTAACAGACTACAATAAGTTAGCAGCCTTTATAAGACTGGGACTTTACATTCCATTTCTGTCAGGTTTAGCCCTAAAAATAAAGATCTTGAATTGAAGTTCTTTTAGTATTAAAATAAAACTTTTAAATGACCCAGTTTATCTAAATAGCCTAAGCTTAGCAAAGTTAGCAAAGACAATGAGGCTAGACATACATTCTTAGGCCTGAATGGACCTTGAGGAAGGAGAGACATTCTAGGCCATTGGTTTTTAACTTTTTAATGCTTTGACCTTTTAATATAGTTCCCCACGTCATGGTGATCCCCCCATTATAAATTTTTCCCATTGCTATTCCACAACTGCAGTTTTGCAAACATCTGACATGCAGGTAGTCTTAGGCTACCCCTACAGAAAGGGTTTTAACCCCAAAAGGATTGAGACCCATGGGCTTAGAAGCTACTCTAAGCCCTTTGCCAGATTGCTTAGGTCACTGTCTTGTTGTATTACAAGAAATGAACACCCCAATTTCTGGTTAGCATTTGGTGCTTATGGATGCGACCCTAAGTTTTAGCTTTTTAAGTGCAAATATTAACAATAGAAAACATCTTATAAACTTAAAAAATGTCCCAATTTAAATATTTTAAAATCCGTTTTTAAAAAGGTTTACTATCTCTCAAATGTCTTCCTGCAATATCAAAAATAAAATACCTTCTTTTACTTTAAGAGGGAAAACATGGCATAACCATAATCTGTATAAGGCAAAACCAAGCTCCAATAGTGCAAACAATCCAAAGTTTGGCCTCACCCTTGGCAGTATATACATAGCCTGCCTTCTAGAACTCCGCCTGCTCCATGTCACAGTGACTGTGTTTCTGGTGGCTTTCAGCTGGCACTGGCATTTCTAAAGCTGTTAAGGTCCACTATGGCAAGTGGTCTCTCTTTGGAGCTCCTGCCCTGCCGTACATTTGCAAACCTCAGCTGTTCCCTATGATTCCTTTATGTCCTTAGAACCATTATCACCTGGGTAACTCAAATAACAGTGTTTAGTTGCAAGAACAAAGTACATTCTTCTGTGTGAAAACATAGAGGTGCAACTTTAATATCTTATTAAACAAGCTTTATTTTTAAATCCTATCTTTTATAAATCTTGTTTTTAGGACAGGACACGAATTATCATAAAAAATCCACCCCAATCCAAAATATCTTGGGGACCTGTTGTTGTCTCCTTAGTAGACTCACTCCACATGGCCACCTTTAATCAAGATGGTGGTGAAGTCATATGACATCATCTTCTTTAATCATAGCAAAGATCGTAACTAGCCATGTAGCTGACTAAAAGTGATGACAACCCAAAATGAAATCATGTCATGTGGTTCCTTTTAGATTAAATTATCTATATAATTTTTAATTATCAATTTTTAGTGTTACTAGCTTTAGCCTTTTATGTAACCAGATTTTTAACCATATCTCACAAAATTAATTTAGAAATCAGGTACAGAGAATGTTCATATAAACCAAGTCCAATTTTCTTTAGCTATTCTGTTTTATTTTCTTCTCCTTGTCACTGAGTCAGGGACTCAGACTGACAAAGAGACATAGAGAAAAATTTTAAATAAGCATGCCTGGGTCTAGCATAGGAAGAGCTATAATCCAACTCTAGAGCCAGCTGTTTAATGAAGAACAGCATAAAACAATTTCAGCATTATCTAAAAAGACATCTGGAATCCTGCTAATCCAAATTCAGTGACCAGAGCTCAGAGATGGATTCGGAGCCCTGACAATAAACACAGCCACGGTAGTGGTGGGGGTGACTGCTACTGTCAGCAGCAGAGACAGCAAAAAATGTCCAAACCATTCTTGTTTCAGCTCCGTGCTTGCATTAGAACTTACAAGCACACCAGAAAACACAGACAAAACTTTCCAATGAAACAAACATACACAACTTCCTCTGGAAATAGACAAAACTTTCCACAAGACAATAGTTTTTTTTTTAACTAGAATTGACCTAATATGGTCAAATAGCTCCTAATTTGCATCAGCACATAAAAACCTGTATGAGCATGAAGCATCTGAGACTAGCAGTAGTTTTTTCTTATGCTAACCAATAATAATCTGTAACCAAGCCCTTTAGTGATGACAGACATCTATAACCCATGGGGTTTAAATGACCAAAGCATCTCTGGTGAAGCTGCAAGAGTTGTGCTGCAGCCCTGGCTACAGTGTCACAACATGGCTATTGTAGCTTAGCAACTATAGGCAATGATTCCCAACCCTGGCACGCAGAGCCAAACCATGGCCAAGTCTGGACAGAAGTTGAGGCAAGCAATCCCCAAGGCAGGCTGCAGATGCCCCAGCCACCAGCATGGGAGGGGGCATCACACAGCATGTGGGCAAAAGATTGTTAACTTTTCTGGCCATGGCAATTAACCCTAAATTCTCTGTTCAGCATTTGAAATCTTGTTGGGGCATACCTGCTTCCCACAAGCTGAGGCTTGCAGCCAAGGCTGTATCGTCCAGACACCCCACCCACACAAGCCTGCTGCCCCACAACCTAGCCCTGCCCACCCATGTTCCCGGAATGCTATAGGCTGAGAGCAACAGAAGGAGGCTGCCTCTTACTCCCTAGTGCTGGTATTAAAGGTGTGCACCACCACTGCCTGGCTGCCTCTTTTCAGTGAAATGTTCAAGGCCGATAGAGGTTGTTTGCCTCATCCTTTTAGGAAAACATACCTTTTTTATTTTTAATTTCCAGTTCTACCTCTAAAATCCCGAAAGTGCAGGAACAGGACGAACAAAAGACAAAAAGAACAAAAATCAGTATACAGAACAATACAGAGTCCTCCTGGCACACGGAAGCAAAACTGAACCAAAGACATACAGAAGGACCCTAAGACCCAAATTAACCACAGGGATCCATTCCATACAGATGGGCCCCAGAACATCTTCTCAGGTACCCTGCCTGTGGTCATCTCCGGTAGCACTTAGACCATCCACAGGCTCTTACAGATTCTGGGCCCACTTACACAAAGATATCCGAAACAGAAAGACTGGAAATGAAACACAGAAAACATAAACATATCAGAAAACTTACCAACCAGCTGAGGCTGAAGGCTCTGGTAGTCCCAGTGGGCTTGGGGGATCCTGGAAGAGACCCCAAATGTTATGCTCAGATCCAAGGGTCTCCTATAAACCACCACAGAGTCCTCGCTTGTATGCAAAAGCAAAGAATCTTTATGAAAGCTTGAACCTGGACCCTCCATTCATCTGACACACTGAGCTCGGAGAACCATGAACCCAGTTGGGGTGGCGATTTTTTATCATAGCAGACGTTGGAGTAAAGGAATGTCTAAGGGTCAGGACTCCTGACTGGCTATTTGTCTAGGGGTGCCTTGGTGAAAGGGCGTGGGTGTGTGCTGGGCTAAGGGACATCAGGTGATCCTATCTATAATGGTTGGTCTCTATGGAGCCTGTAGAGCTGGGCTCTACAGTGGCTGTGTGCTGGCTGATAGGAAATTCTTCTGAGATCCTGAAAGATGTGGCCACTGGAGGTGGTAAAATATATTTCTAGGTTTTGGGAGCTGACACTTAACAACAGTGGGGATAGACTAGGAGTGGGGTGTGCTGGGGGAGGTATACAAGAAGAAAGGAAGCAGAGCATTACAGGAGGATCCGCTTATTCCCCTGGGAATGGGGGTAGTTATTACAGAGAGGCCAAAGCGGGTGGTCTGTTCTGGAGCCGGGGATGAGAGTGGGGGATTGGGTTTGGAGGACTGAAGGAAGAGGTGAAGATCTAGTTTCCTGGCTAGAGTGGCCGGAGGGTTCCCACAAGTGCCAGCTAAAGTTGGAGGCTGAGATAAACCAATGAGTGGGGGAAGGGATGTTAAAAGGAGAAGGTCTATCCTATTCCCTGGAGATGGAGGTGGGGTAGGCAGTCAGCAGGTGGTCTGCTAGGGATGAGACTAGGGGTTATACTTAGAGAACAGGAATATGTGAAAATCTGCAGTAGCCTACCTGTTTCCGCAGACAGAGTGGCTTGTGGATTGGACATTTTTTTAACAAGAATGAGACACTTCTAGATGATCATAAACTCTCTTAACTGGAAAGTGTTATCGATCAGTGGCTATTACCATAGGTAAACAGACAGGAACTGTCGATTTATTTAGGGAGATTTATACATGTCAATATCTATCACACGTTTTTTTCCCCTGTATCATTCCCTGGAAAGCTGTTGACCCATCTTCGGCTATCTCACATGCCTGGGGCCATTGGGTCAGCAGTCATCAGAGAAGAGAGGTTTTAGTCACTTTGATTAAGCTGCAAACTGGTTGGTATTTAAGGTTTCAACTAAAAAGACCCTAGGGCCTATCCAAATTTCAACCACCTGAGTGACTAAAGTCCAGATATCATCTGTCTTCTTGATTTAGGAAGAAGACAGTGACTTAAGAGCTAAGGCTAAATGGCTTAAAAACACCATACACTCATGCAGGTTTGACTTTGGTAGCATTGTCTTAGTTAATGTTTCTATTGCTGTGAAAAGACACCTTGACCATGGAAACTCTTACAAAGGAAAATATTTAATTAGGTGGCTTATATTTTCAGAGGTTTAGTCTGTTATCACCATGGTGGGCCATGGTGACATGCAGACAAACATGGTATTGGAGCAGGACCTGAGAGTTAATATATCTCGACTTGCAGGCAACAGGAAGTGGTCTGTCTCATTGGAAGTAACTTGACCATAGGAGACCTGAAAGCCCATCCCACACAGTGACATACTTCTGCCAACAAGGTCACACCTACTCCAACAAAGCCACACCTCCTAATTGTACCACTCCCTTTAGGGGCCATTTTCTTTCAGACTACCACAGGCATCCATGAGGGAACATTTGGACTTATGGAAGCAATCATTTACGCATGACCGCTGTGTCACACCGGGGATTGGGAGATTCCAATGGATTACTTCCTCTTGGTCTTGAAGCATAGGTAAGTAGTTATAATTCAACATTTGGATATTTTTGTTCCTATGGAAAAAGGAAGCGAGGGATAGATGAGCTGCCACAAGTATGACTCTGAAGAAGACCTTCCACGTTGTCCCAGTTTACTTCTTTGTTGCTATTAGCAACATTGATCAAGTTCCATGTCACAGTCCATCATGAAGGGAAGTCAAGGCAGGAGCTTGAAGCAGAAACCAAGAGAGAAAGGGCTTCCTGGATTGCTCCCTCTGGCTTGTGTTCAGGCAGATTTCAGTACAGCCTAGACCAATTTGCCTAGTGGTGGTGAAGCCTACAGTTGGCTGAGCCTCCTGTATCAGTCAATTAAATGCCCCACAGATACACCCACAAACCAATCAGATGAAGGAATTTTGTCAGTTGAGGTTCCCTCTTCCTAGATTGTTGACAACCAAGTTGACAACCAAGATTGGCTATCACATGCATACAACTTGGAAAGTGGAAGTAAGGATCTCCCAGAACCCTCACTGTCTCTGTATATCCTGAAATCATGCTCTCTTTAGGTCTCCCTTTCACAAAAGGCTTCTCTTGGAACAAGAGACCTTGAAAACCCAAGTGTTCAGTGTATAGACTTAGTGATCCTTCCATTTGCAGCCATGCCCTGGACCAGGTTATTGAATATTTCATATGCTGGGACATTGGTTTTGGAAACTCACGAATTATCAGATATCTAGATCCTCCCTTAGACATTGCAGCTTTCTCAGATGCTTAACACCAGCCCCTCTGGTTCTTATCTTTCAAACCTTTGTTGACATCCCTGTCTGTCATCTTCTAAGCCATCCACATATCAGTGAACTTCTATACTTTTAATTTTTTTGTATGCTGATACATTATACTATTTGTTTTCATGGATGGAAAAGTGAACTTTCCACTTGCTTAATTCCAGTTCCTTTTGTGCTTCTCTATATCTTAAAAATTCACATGATGAATAGATAACCTTTCTATAGAGAATAATAAATATTATTTAAAGATTCAAATGACTGAAGTCTAGTGAGAATATTTTTAAAATAAAGATTTATAATATAAATACCTTTTACTCATTCTAATTTATTTACTTACTTTCAATAATGTTTTATAAGACAATCATTTCAAGGCTATCTCACCAACATAAGTGATCTAATTATCCATTTGCTAATTTTTCAAAACAATCTTTATTTTTAAAAGGCAAATAATTTTTTCAAAGGTGTTAAATTATTAGCACTTGATATTCAACATATTGCACAAAGCATAGTTTACAGATTTAGAAAATGTGGCAACTGAGTGAATTATACAGTGATAAGCTAATGTGTGCTGAGCACAAACACACGCAGGTGTCATTTGTGTTTTACACAAGATCCGATAGAAGGATTTAAAGCTTATGAAACTTACAGATTAATTGGATGGAGCTATTTCTTCAGTTTAGGTTCCCTCTTCCTGAATATGTCAAATTGACAACCCAGGTTGGCCATCACACATATGCAACATGAAAAATGGGACTAAGCATCTCCCAGCACCCTCACTGTCTGAGCATACGGTAGAGCCATGGCACCTTTGGTTCATCCAGAAAAAAAAAAGTTGTTGTTGTTGTTGTTGTTTTTCTGCTGGAATCAGGGACCCTGAAAACTAAAAAAAAATTCTTTCGTGTCTTTTCTTTTCATTAATAAATTGGGAAAATAAGACACTGATTTTTTTCTCTTGCCTTTCAGAATCAGTACAAGGCACTAAAAATAAATACAAAAAGATCAAAAGGAATGTTAGAACAACAGCTGAACATCATGCACCAGAAAGAGTTCTTCCCAGGGTGGGGTGCACTGTGGGTAGGGCCTTGCCCAAAGAGGGAAGCTACAAACCCTCCGCTGATGGAAGAGACTCACTCCACATTTTCCTGTGCACATCAAGATTCAGCTGCTTCCGTCTTCCCTCGGCCTGTTATTATCAATGCTTCACTTTAATGGGCGAAGGGAGGATTTTGGTGTGGGTGGCTCGCTTCTTCTTTTTGTTGTTGTTAAATGTAGCAACAAACAATCAAATCAGAGGAAGGAGAATACAAAGAAAATGGGTCGTGAATACAGAGAAAAGGTCAGGGCTCTAGTATTTAGTGCAGTGTCTGGGGAACTATTAACTATGTGGTGATTGGCAGTTTTAACAGTACCTTGTGCTCTCTTTTGCCAGCAACTATGCAATTATTCCAGGTGTTGTAGTGGAATGACTCTACCAAGTTTTATAGGATTAATCAGCGTGTAAATGTTGGCAGGCTCCAGGCTCGGATCCCAACTTCAGGTGCAGCACTCAGAACAGATGGAGACAGACACTTCTTGGGTTTGTTTTTTAAAGGGACTTATAAATCGGCCATGCCGCCTTTGCCCCAGATCCAGCTTACTTCATGACATTTTACTCAAAACAGTCTCTGTTTTGAGATTATACAAAAAGATCACTTGTGTGTAAGATCAGTCTGAAGTGTATCCTGGGCATTCGCATCACGACTGCACATTTCCTCTGTGAACTTTGGAGATATTTCAGTTTTTTCATCTGTTGTTTATAGCTCCATCATGTGCCGTAATCGCTAGAGAAAAAGGCAAACAAGGTCTCTATTACCTCCATCTGCCAGCCCTTCCTTCGGTGGTGTCAAAGGAAGACTTAAGAAGGATTTGGAACACTGTGTGAGGCTCGTTGTCTATTATGTAACTATTTGGAATAAATTCTCCTACTCATGGGCTTCCAGGAGCTCCTAATTGCCTACAGCAGTAGCTTTGGATTATTTGTTCTTGCCAAAAGCCACTTAGTCTCTGCCTGAGTGACTGCTTCCCGACAGCAGAACCACACCGTGCACCTTGGCCATGGCAGGAGAGCTGTGATACTTCATGGGGCCCTTGTAAAACTGGGCACCCCTTTCTCACCTCCGGCTATAGCTGAGTAGGGCTAGTTCTAAGCACATAGTTCAACATTTGTCTCCTGTTCAAGGATATTAAGGCCTGGTTTAACCTATATGCTTGAATGCCCTTCAGTCCTATTCTATAACAAAATAAATTGTGGAGAGGGGGAACCCACATTTATCAACCATATATTTATTGCTACACCTAGTATTTTTCTTTTGACTTCCTTTCCAAATGAAGGACCAGTTTGGCCTCACCCATTCTAGATTTCCTCACTTTTGGGCTTCTGTTGGTCCTTCAGCATGGGCAGATTTGGGACTCGTTGAGAAAAGATGTTACAGGCTCTTTAAATGCTAGGTCCTGAGCCCTGTGTGCTCTAGGTGGGCGCTTCGGTTGTGTCACCATAGTTATGTGAAAAATCTTTTGCGTTGTTTGATTTTCATTTTGTTTTCCTCAATGTTCTTAATTCAATCGTAATTAAAGGATCAGTGGTAGTAAGTCAGAAAAGTTTCCAGCCTGAAATGGAATTAGAAGTCAGTTTAGGTATCACTGAATTCCTGACTCTGTGGGAATAAAGAACCAATCCTTTTCTGTGTGGAAGCACAAGGAAGCATAAATGACCTGAGTTTAGCAACTTTTTGTGTGTTATGGTACAATACGGCACTGTAAGAAGAAAGTGCCCTAGGGTGACAAATGTCCTCCCACAGAAATGTAAGGCCTTAAGAACTCACATATATGGTAGTGACAAAAAGCACAAATACTAATATCAAAAAATAAGGGGAAACAAGGCCAGAAAGCAAGACAAACAAGAAAGACATTAACGTTCTATCCTAATATGGATCCTAGTTTCTGTTTCTCTTTCTCTTTTGTAATCTTTGTGTTCTTATTTAAGCACTAGTAAAACGCACGTGTGTGCCATTTAGGGGAGCATGGCATCAGAACCAGTGACTCTGATGGCCAGCTGTGCTGCTCTTCCCACAGAGGTTATATGGTTCTTGAAGGACATGTGTGTGATGTCAGCAGTAGGATTGTTGCTCAGCAGCAGCACTTCTTCAGCTCCTTGACAGTGTGCACCAGGACGCTTGGAGAGCTGTTGGGTTGCATGGGCTTTGCTTGCTTCCTGCTCCTGTAACCGTTGTTGAGCATCAGGTTTTGGTCCTTGAATCTTCTCCATACTCTGTGGTCAATACATCTGGATGTTCACTTGCTGCTCTCAATTTTGACATATGAATCTGGTGCCAGAACTTCTTGACTTTCCTTTAGGAGCTTGTGTTTCACCAGAGGTCTGAGGGCAATCATGATGCCAGGCAGGATTTGGTAGCTACCTGGCAGGTAACACCAAGGAAGAAGCAGATCTTCTTTACTTGTCTTTAATTGGCATACCAGGTCTGATTTAGAAAAGGAACAGATAGCAACATGGAAAACAGACTGGAACCCAACATACTGAAAGCAGGAGCTAACAGAGAGAACTTGAACTAGGCAACAGCAGTTCCATGGGAGAAGGGAGGAGTAGGAAAACAGCTTTGGAGCATACACAGCAAGTCTTGGCATGCTTGAGCTAGGACTGAAGGAGAAAATGCCCCCAGAGTACAAGCATATGATGGGATGGCAGGGCTATTCTGAACAGGACAGGGGAAGGTGGTTGGGACTTGCTTAGCAAGTAAAACATTGCCACAATGGGGTGACTCAACTGTTAAATGACAGTGTAAAGGATGACTTTAAATCTGTTAAAATGTACTTGGAGCTGTGGCCATCTAATTCTAGGATAAAGAACACGTGACTTTAGCTAGTATTACCTAAGATGTCTTTGGTGTCTGCCATGTTGACTACTGTTATTGACAATGACTGATCCTTTTACTAGAACAGCTAATTGGTCCTGAATACAGCTATTTATTAGTCCACAATCAGGAAAGCAACCCATAAAGAAATCTAAGAAAGACCATTGGACCATCATTATAGATGGAATTACAAAAAGCATTATAGCATTATACACTTTTGTAGTTACTCAATATTCATTTGGTTTACTGGAAACAAGCAGAGTTCACAAGAGCATTTATGGGTGGATTTTTGTATCAACTAGGGATATAAGGTTATACTTCCTGCACCCGAAGTGCATGTACACGCACATAGGCAGACAGACAGAAACACACACACACACACACGCCCACACACACATCCCTCAGTGTCTTAAGTCTGCCAAAATGTACTTCTTACTTATATGAAATGCCTGTTACAGCTTGACATTGAATCTATGCTTCTCACAGTTGCAGTAGAAGGCATTTCGTCCACACACAGGGAGAAAGACAATGACTTGTGCACATGCTTGCAAGACATCTACCTGCAGGTATCAAGTCTTACTATAACTCAGTTCTGTAGGTAATGAGTGACTCTGGTAGCCACAATTTAATATGTTAGAAAATTATAATTGCACCATCTGTCTGGAAAATGGGGGATTAGGAAATCTAGGAGATAAGGAAATCTAGGAGATAGCATCCAACTGATATGAAGTCATGCTTGTCAAGAGGTCATTAAACTAGACATGCTGCAAACACGTAAGGTGTTAATATTATCATACTACAAAGTAAATTAGCTTTGAACACTTGCAGTAACTGACAGCTGTTTTGCACTTTGAAGAATAATGTTACCTATCTACTGCAAGTGAGAATAACCCTTTCCTAAGGAGGTTTAGCTGGATGACTAAGGAGCTGTAACAATACATTATGTTTACTTCTGTGCCATATCTCCAAGCTGCTTTGCCATTAACATCTCAGGAACAAAACCATAGTCAAAGACTTCTCCAATTATTGACCAGTCCTCAGCAGCCTTTTTGATCCTACCATGTGCTGTTCAGAAGCCTTTCATCTTCAAAGATGGTAGCCTATTTCCTGTGGTCTATGGGCAATGGTCCTGATCCTTGGAGTCTGAAGCAAAATTTAAGCTACCCTTTTAATATTTTCTGCTACTGAGCCCAACTACAAATGCATGTTTTCATGCTTGCACAGTCAGTATCTTAAGACTATAAAGAATAACATTATTATATGTCTCTTAAAGCAATGAAGTTTTTTATACCCCTATTGTGTGTGTGTGTGTGTGTGTGTGTGTGTGTGAGTGTGTTATGTAAGCTTCAGGTGTGCTAATAGGTGACAGAATTTCAATGCTTATTGATCACATATATTTTAAGAACAGGGCTTTATATTATAAATGCACTTACATACAAATTTAAAATCAGTTGGAATAATTACACTGTAATAATCCTGTATCAGCCATATTTTAAAGGCATTTGACTATACACTTAGAAAAACCATGATGAGTTTTAACAGCCAGCAAAACTTCTTGCTTCAACAGCATAGCACTCCTGTGTGTTTATGAGCAACTAGTCTAGGCATGGCAGCAAAGCCAGTGCTGGATCTTGTTTGAATAGATATCAAAATCCCAGAAGACATCAGAAAAATCCACAAAGCCCTTCTAATTTCCGTAGCAATTAAATTATTCATTTCCTGCCCTCAAGGCTTGTCTATCTTTGGACTGCAAAGCTCCTGTTAATTCTTGGAAAGTAATTCCCAGTTAATTGATTAACTAACTGTAGCCCACAGGTAAAGTCTGTCATTAACAAGCATGAAAAACAAAGATTGGACATAGCAAAGAGTTCCAAACATGGTATTTTGTTAATCTTTCATCAGAAATAGTACTTAAGGTACACTTTTTCCTGCTCTCCTAAGACCAATGGTCATTATAAAATACCTCATGGTGTCCTTTCTGTACCCTGAGAGAGGATGGCAAAACATAATCATGGCCATCAGAATGCATACGACACCAAGAACAGCAAGAACTAGTTAGACCTTGCCCTGTAGAACTTTATACCCCTTCCCCTGTCCATAAACCAGCCAGATCCCCCCCCAAAGAAATATAAGGAAATGCTTTTCTTGCTCCTTTGCTCTCTGGCCTGAGACCAAGGCCCCAACTTTCCAGTAGAAACTTGGTATCTAGGCTTTCAGCCACAGTCAAAGTTTCTTTCCCCTCCTCATGCAATAGAATATGAGCATAGGAAAAACATTTCAGGAATACATCCCTGACTTCCTTAAATGTGCTTGACTCAATTAGCCTGTGTCAAGGCACCCTCATACCTCTCTGAGGAGCAGACTTTGGCATTCTGTCAGTATTGTATCCTGGAGACAATTCAGCTTCATAAATTGCTTTCTTATGAACCCCAACAAGTCTCTGTTTAAATTCTCCTTAACTATGAAGAATTGTGTGTACATAACAAACCAATGAAAGGGGGGGGTGTGCTTCAAAGAGGGGCTGTCTTAGTCAGCTGTGATAAACACCATGACCAGAAGAAACTTGGGAAAGAAAGTGTGTGTTTAGCTTACATATTCTGATCACAGCTTGTCACCGAGGGAAACCAGGGTGGGAACTCAAGCTGGACAGGGACCTGGAGCCGGGAGCTGAAGCAGTGGCCGTGGGGAACACTGCATACTGGCTTGCTCAGTTTGCTTTCTTATGTAACCTAATACTACCTGCCTAGGAGTGGCACTGTCCATTACGGAGGACTAAGGAACCACGAAAGACGCTGTGCTCACTTCTGTGCTGCACCTGCAGGCCCTGTCACTCACGCCTTAACAACAAGGAACAAATCAAAGACTTCTTCAGTCATAGGCCAGTCTCAGCAGCCACATCAACTGTTAATCCCACACCAATCATTCATCAGGAAAACGCCCAATGATTTGCCTATTGGCCAATCTGATGGAGACATTTTCTTAGTTGAAATTCCCTCTTGCCAGATGACCCCAGGCTTCTGTCATGTCAACAAAAAACTAACTAGCATAAGGATTATACCCCTTGATGGAAGCAGGCCCTGCTAGAGACCTGGTAACACTTGGTTGGAAGCAACCTGAGATATTTCTGTCCCCCCATGCTAGTAACAATGGGATTAAACCACTTGATTTTTCTCTCTCATATGTTTTGCTGAACCACTCACTCAGAATGCACCCTCTTGTGTACATGTGTGGAAATGTGCATGTGTTAAGGTGTGTGTACATGTGCATTTGTATGTATATGCACACACATGTGTGCTTAAGTGTGGAGATCAGAAATCTACCTCCGTGCTGTTCCTAAGGAGCTCATTCACCCATTGTTTTGAGATTGGATTTCTTACTGGGACTTGATGCTCACCATTTAGGCTAAGTTGTCTGGCCAGTGAATACTAGGGATCCTTATACCTGTCTCTCCAATGGTAGCATTATACACAAACACCACCATATCTAGATGGTGACAAAGGATTCTGGGATGAAATAGGTCCTCATGCTGAACTACCCCTCAAAGACAGGGACTATTTCTTCTATTCTTTCTTAGGTACCAACCTTCCCTAGAATTCAGTATATGCAGAGATCTGATATTTACTGTTTTATATGCAAACATGGCAGGTAAATGGGGAACAATAGAGAGAAACTCAAATATTTCTATGATGGACTTTTTAGAAAGAACATATAATGTATGTTTTAAGTATAAACCTTGGAAAATTTTTTCACTATATTTCTGAGCACCCAATAACATTTAAAAAGGCCTTTATTCTCCACCTGTGTTCCCCAGGTATAATATCTTCTTAAATCATTGGCATACGTTAAGACACGAATCTGAGATCATTTACACAGATACTAGTCCAATAGACCTGGCGGTAAAACCTAATGGCAATTTGAGACTGATGGTGCATTTCTTACACTTATTGCTCTGTCCTCCTTTGTTCTGGGCCTGTCAACTTCTAAGATTTTACAATATTTTCTCATATCAGTACACTGGATATGCCTCAGCAATGCCACATGCACATCAGAAAATTATCCTGCAAATCTTTCTATAAAGGTCTTCATGCACAAACTAGCTTTTTTTTTCTGGGAAGTTCCAGATGTTAATAAATGTTGCCTATGGAAAGGATACCATAATAATGGAAGTTTTGGAAAAGTGAAATAAAGTCAAATAAGAAATTCAACCCTAGACGGGACATCCGTATCAACACACTATCACCCAAGACTCAGGGGTCATTGCAGAAGAGGGGCGGGAAGGATGTAAGGGGCAGAGCATAGGGAGAAGTGTTTTGAGCCGCTGGATGTGGCCAGGCTGCTGTGAACATGAATACACAGAAGCTATGGTCACCATTCCAGGATGAAGGGATGGGCTCATTAGGCCTCACTCCTAGGTAAGAAGCTACTGGGAGTCGATGCCTGCTGAAGGATGGAGAGCCACCTTTCTTTGAGGGGATGCCACTGGCAAGCTTCGCATTCCCCAGTGGATGACCCTGCAGCACTATACAGGCAACACCAACTGGTTTCAGTGAATCATAAAATAAATAAATGAATGAATGGACGAACGAATGAATGAATAGACAAACAAATAAATAAATGTAAAAGAGTTGAAGCTGGAAAGGAGGTATTTAAGGGAGGGGGTCAAGCGGGGTTGGAGGGAAAGAATGGGGTAGCACTAAACTACAAAAATTTCAAAGAATAAATACATTTTAAGACAGGAAAACGAGCAGAGGGAAGAAGTTAACTGCAGAATTTAGGGGTTTAGTGTTTTCGGTGCAATGAGTCACCAAGAAGATACAAATCACAACATCCATGCCGCACTGTGCGAGGACCAGCATTGGGGGCTGTGAAAACGCAGTCACAGGTACCCAGTTTCTCTCCGCTCACTAGGAGAGCCAGAAAAGTCATAAAGCACTTTCCCTGCATGCCTAAAACTTCAAAATGCAAAAATCCTATTTGCCTGGAGGAATTTTCCAGTCAGCCTTACAACATTTATTGTGAATTAATGATAAACCTTAACTGTTTTGAATAGTACGAGGGTTCAGACATGAGGGAAAATATTTCTGGTGAGCAGAGCATTCAGGCCTTTCTTCTTCACCAGGCCCAACTTAATGTCCAGAGTTAACACCCTCCCCATTAAAGATGGAGAGGAGAGCAAGCCTTGAGAATGAACCTTGTGTGGTCTTCACAAAGGGGAAAGAGCAGGAGAATTAGAGGTCCATGCTCACTCCTGCTCCTAAAGTGCTCAGACTTTGTGTGAGAATTGAAATTTTTCTATCTTAAAAGTTCTTTTTCAATTTTTTATTCTTACTCTTCCAGAGCAAACCACATTTTTTAAAAAGAAAAATACACATAAAGTATTAATATCGACCTTTTCCTTCCAATAAGTTGAGAGTACCTAATGAGTTTCAACATTTTTAAGAAAGAAAAGTAGAACAAAAGCGGCTCCTTTTTGTGGAGTCTAAGAAGACTGTGAAATACGTATGGTTTTGTAAAGGACTTTACATAATTCTATCTTTAAAAAACAGTGGTGGCAACAATATGAGAGGACTAGGCCTCAAACTTTCAAGCCACAATACCCTGAAACGAGGCATCAAAGCCTGTTGGAGACAAAAGTTTGGATTTAGAGTGCTGTGTGGATACCTGTTTTTCTCAGCAAAATAATTCAGCCATTGTAATTATTTTTAACAGAATTGGGCTTCACACTGTGGGATAATGAGCTGGAAAATGTATTTGTTTTAAATAAAGGCATTTTCACACTACAAGAACACACAAACATCTCTGAAACCCAAATGCGCCCGTCCGGCGTGCCTGGTAAAAGAGCCAATTTGATGTTATTTCCAACTGTGTGGAAATAATTTGCTACAAATTCTGGCTACAATGCAAACAGGTGCTTCTTGAAAGAAACCCCATGAGTCTGGAGTTGCCAAGGACTGGAGACAGCTGGGAAACACGAAGATGTTTCTTCTCTTAAATGGCACCCAAGCCGCTCAAGCCTATTCAATCCACTCTCTAAGCAGTACTTTTGGTTGGTCACTCATGATCAAAAGCCCAGGCTGGACTCCTCCAGTGGCCCTGCAGATGTTACAGAGCTGTGCGTTTACCTGAACAACACAGATGACGGTTTTAACTGAGACAGATGGAAAGAAGTTCCTAATAAACCCCAAGGAGACAGTAAGGAAAGTCAGATGCAATAGCCTTGACACCACACTCCAACAACTTTCTCTCTTTGATTCAAAAACCAGTAGAAAAAAACCAAGGTGAACTGAACAGCTGGAAAAATATATGAAACAATTTGGAATAAGAAGAAATAGGTGGAAAATCATCATGTTTTTTCTGGTTCAAAGAAAGGAACCTTAAAATCCTATCTTCCAGGCAAATTTCGAGGAGTCCAAAAATATTTTAAGTAGAGAATGTATAGATCGATGCTATGTTAGGCAGAGCACTAATGAGGTACTGTTCATATTCATGGATTCTTGCATGCTTGGAGCTAGGATGCTAGCATTGCCTGTTGTAATAATAAATCTGCTGTCCTTCCCTGTCACCTGGGTACTCTGTCCCACTAAAAGGCAAGCCCCGCCTACTCCCAATCTCCCCCTTCCTGCTGAGGTAAGAGGATCTCCTGCATCTCCTATCTCCTCTCTATCTCTCTCTCTGTCCATCCTTCTTCTGAAGAGGCAGCTTCTGCCTCTCCTTCACCCTCCCCTTTCCTCTCTTTTCTCTTTCTCTCTCTCTTTCTCACCACACCCTCCCTGCAACCCCTTACCCTTATACCCTTCCCAATACCCACTAAATAAACCCAAGCTCTCTCCATATGCCATATCTGTCTGTCTTCCACCCACCGTGGTCTCCTACCTGCCAGGTTCACGCCGCCATTAATCATAATTGCCAGCACTTACCCACATACGGCTCTGCCTAGCCTTTCTGTTGACATACTAAGCTGTCAATGAGCAATATGATGTCAAGCCGTCTTCTTGTGGATTTGATTAGCTTCTCCTCACCCCATAAGGTACCTCATCAGAGAAATCTTTTCTGAACTTAAAATGGAATTCACCAGCTCATTGAATGTCAGAATTCCCCAGGGAGAGGTGAACGTGTGTCTGTCTACTCATCCAGATAGGGAACCAATGGAAGACCAGAGTAAAGACACCATCAAAGTCTAACTTGGAGAAATAATGAGTTTTGGTTTTGTTTGTTTGTCTGTTTGTGTGCTTGTTGGATTACTTACAAGAAAGGAGAAGACTCAAAGAAAGCTGTTCCACCAAAACCCACCCAAGCCTGGGTGATGCCACATAAAAGTTGAAAACCTGGAGCTTGCTGCACAACCTGCACATAGGATAAACAGCTAGAGAATGTCCTTTCCAGGTGGCCTGGTTACTCTGAGCCTCTTCCAAGAAGCTCAACTGGTCTCTGCATCACCAGGAGGTTTGGCTCATCTGTTTCTTCCAGGCAGCTCAGCTGAACTCTACTTCCAAGCAGTTCCTCTGGTCAGAGCCTCTTCTAGTGAGTGGTTCAGCTTGTCTGAGAGTGTCTCTCAGCAGTTCTTATCACTTAAAAGCCTTGGGGAGGGGAATTCTAGTGCCTTGGTTAGTTTTCGGGAGTTTCTGAAGCCTTCGAGTTGTTTATTTCCTGAGCTTAAGGAGTTCCCTGCAGGGTGGGCTGTGTCACCTTCCCTGTGAACAACCTGTTGTTTTACTTCCTCTCTAATATTCTGTGTCTAATGAGCTTCCCTGCTGGATGGAAGGGTTTCCTCTCAGAGGAAACTCCTACTCAACACCACTACAGAGAGAATGTCTCCAGAATGGCACCAGTGTACCCTGAACTGAGGAGTCCCTCACCAAGGGCTTTCTAGGTAATAATGAAGAATCCCATGAATGCACTGGATAATACCCAGATTTCCAAAGTCCTTTTTCCAAGGCAAATGCAGCCTTTGGTAAGGCAGCTGGCTGCACAGGATGAAGCATATTTTCAGCTTCATTGTCACATGACTAATTTATCTACAGCCCAAGTGTTGAAACAAATGTAATTAACTGAGCTCTAAATGTCATATACAGTGAGAACTTTCCCCTTTACTTCACATTGTGTCATGCATATGAAAATAACTTGGTTGTATAAAACTGACTATTACTAAATTAGTTTAGCACGTCCCGGTGGCTCACACATGAAGCAAATATTTTCCTATAACATTGAGATTTCCACTTTCCCTGGCATTTCTTGATTGCCTTGGTTTAGAGTGTTGCAAGAACTTAGCAAAGGAGAATTTGGAAACAGAAGGCATAGCGTTTGAATTCGGTCAACTCAAGAGTTCCCAGGACCTGCTGCTTGTCCTTGAGGAAAGTGCATTACTTTGGCCGGGGTGGGAAGTCGCATCAGGAAAAAGTGGTGACAGCTGCCATGACCTACATATTTTAAGACCTCACCTCTTCAAGAAGGCTGAGGCTTTTTATGTGGAGAGTCTTTTGTTTTACTGAGCCCATGGTGGTCTTGGGAAGATTGAGGTGGTAAATCTCTAAGAGATGAACCCACTCTGGAGAGCTGAATGGAAAGAAATCCAGGACGACTGAGAGGCAGTTTCTCCCCTGCCCCTTAGTAATTGCCCAGAGATCTGTAAGAGTCCAAATCTCATTCCTTGACTTCCTCTCAGTAATGAAGATTCTGAGTCTTGCAGATATCTGTGCAGTTAGAAAGGGGCAGGAGAGGAAAGTGTTCGAAAGGAAGTGCTATGTTTCTAGGACAGGTGTGATTTCCCTCCTGCTGAGAGGACCTTAAGTCCAAATAGAGAGCTTTTTACCCCTAGGATAGGAGTGTCATTGTTGCACTATCTATAGGGAGATCTTTCTGTGTGGATCATTGCTGTGATACATAAGCACCATAGCTGAATAGGATTGCTGACTGATTCTCTCCCTTGACAGCTTGCATAGAGCCTTCTGGAACTATAGAAGTTAGACCACAGGAAGGAGGCTTTCAGGTCAGGTGCAGCTATCCATGACCAGTGGTGCTACAGATCTTAAGGGGGAGCCTACTATTGACCCTTGACTACCGTAGGTTCTACACCCGCAGATGAGTATAGCTCCCACGCCTTATCAAAGAACTTTCTCTTTGTAGCAGATGGAGACCGTTACAGAAAACCACAGCCGTTCAAGACGCAGAGATCAATAGATTGTAGGGTGTCTGGCCTCAGAGGATAGATCTACAACAGAATACCTGCACCTAAGGCTCAGAGAACATTAAGGAAAAGGAGTGTAAAGATTTTAGGAGTCAGAAGACCAGTAGGTTTCCTGTGAGATTATGTCTCCTAGAAATGAAAGGAAACTGCATCCATGATACCTCAATAGAATGTCCTGCATAAACAGGACGTGAACAGTAATAACACCAGTACAGATGCTAACATGGAAGGAGGAAATCTCATGGGCTCCACCCATATGCAAAGAACTACAGGCAGTTGAGGAAGGCTGAGAGAGGGGAGAATTCCTCTTCCAGGAATAAGCCTCTTCATTGATTATCCAATAACAAGTGATCTGTCCTGAAATCATATACACAACAAACCAAATGAACTCAGCTGGTTGTATTAATGTTTGTGTGTGAGTGTGTATAGGTAGAGCCCTGAATGAGATGTTCCCCATATTCTCAGGCATTTGGATACTTGGTCCCCATTTGGTGATCCTGTTTGAGTTTTAAAGGGTATGTCCCTAACTGGAGGAAGTCTCTGGGGAGAATTTGGGTGTTTAAGAGCCCTGCCCCCATCATTCTCAGTTCTTCTGCCTGCTTCCTGTTTGAGGTTTGAGATGTGACCTCTCAACTGTTTTTCTACCCATCATGTCTGCCTACTGCCACAGTTTACCACTGTGCTGGTAATGAACTCATCCCTCTGAAACTGTAAGCCCAAATTAAACCCTTCCTTTTATAAACTGCCTTAGTCATGGTATTTTATTTCAGCAAAAGAAAAGAAACACACACACACACACACACACACACACACACACCAGTAACAAAGAAAACGAGGCCATAAAATTGAAAGAGAGTAGAGAGTGGAACTTGGGAGGGGTCAGAGATTGGGCACAAGGAAGGAAGGGAAAGGGGGAAAATGATGCAACCATATCCGAATGAAAATTTTAAAATATTCCAATTGTTATGTTTTCCCAATAGGTTGAGAAGAATTTAAAGCCTAAATTAATTCCCTAAGAGGTTGTTCATTTTCATTTTGAATAACAAAAGGAGTGGTTATCTCGTATAGCCTCTTACTGAAGGAAAAGGTTGTGAGTGTTCTTTAGTAGTTGTTTTTTAATATGCTTCTTTTTTGTCAAAGTTGGGTTTACAAAGTTTTCCAGACATAGGAATATGTTGTTCTTTCCAAGAAATGAAAGACCTTGTACCTCAAACATCATTTTCTTGTATTTATCTCTCAGAGAAGGCACACTGTGAACTTCACTACTTAAGTCACCAACTAGAATTTGTTCTTGGAAAACAGAGAAATAAATGCTGGAAGATATTAATTTCACAATATTAAAGTAGATTTTATTTTTAGCAGGGATAAATTCAGAAACATTATTTTGTCTCTATACCACTTACTTGCATAAACAAAGAGATATTGATGTGTGTGTACTTTTTACAGTTTTTAGAAAGAGGGTAGACTCAGAATCCCATAAACAGCAGTAATTGGTTTATTAAAAATATGTTAATCATATTTTAACTCTACCTCACTTCCTCATTGTATCAGTACTATGTCTACAATACTCATGAGATTATCATCAAAATACATGACTGTCCACTCCAGCTTCTGGTCGTTCACGGACACTATATGCTGCTAATTGCTTTTGTTTTCATACACTTTTATCTGTAATCACAGTATAATATTGTAAACCCTCATTGGAAAGGCATATATTTTTTTAAAAGGGAAGTCCTGTCTTACCTTCCACTTGCACACTGCCTGAATTCCACTCCTCTCTTCAGAAGAATTAACTTCAATTATTAAAAGCTTTCATCTGTCTAATTCTATTACACAATGATCAGAATTTGTTGTTTGAATGTTTCTGGCTTTAGGGATGTATCAAGTTTCTTGGCTGGGGAACCTCTATAGTGTGTATAAGATCCTCGAAGGATGGATATTTTCTAAGTGTGGGTTACAAAGATGGAAGTAAAGGTAGAAATAGAGATTGAGGTGCTGATTGTCACTCATATCTCACCTACAATCATCTTCCTATGATCAGTCAGATTCTAAAACGAATACATTAAGCTTTCAACTGTAATTTCAGATGTTAGTTTTGCTGTTATTTCAAAATATTTTTTTCTTTATAATATTTAAAGTTTCCTTAAATTCCTATGGACTTCTTGGACAAAGTCAGAAAGTGATTTAGCTTTTCTCTCACATTTTAGTTCTACTTCACATACTTGTCCAGACTTTTTTCAGTAATGGAGTATTTTAAAGATTAAAAAAGAAGAGAATT
>PVIU01014547.1:36787-51636 GCA_004026605.1 Ondatra zibethicus | reverse complement strand
CTTCTCGCTGGTCAGGCCACAGCATGGTTCCTCCCTGACCTCCTCCTAAAGCAGACCCTTGTAAACAAAGGACTAAGAAAACTGTAATTACTACCTCTCAACTCTCCTGGGAAGAGGAGCCGTCCCTGGATGTGGACCCAGAAGCTGCACCCTAGAGGTGTTACTCTGACTAGGTTCTGTGAAGGGAGTGGGTGCAGGGATAAAATACTAAAACACAAATGGGAACCACGGGTCCCATCTGCAGCTACAGCCTAAACGTGGAGTCGGTGGCAGGTGTTGGGAAGGGTGCAGGAGGCAGAAACAGGCAGGGGAGGGACTTGGGGCAGAAGTCTGTTTGCTCGCCTTCACTTCTTGGCCTTGCCCTGAGCGGCCACAGCTTCCATGGCTTTCCGCACGGTCTCTTCATCTCCCAGGAACTGCATGGGTTTAATGGGCTTCAAGTTCTTGTCCAATTCATAGACAATGGGAATGCCAGTTGGCAGGTTCAGCTCCATGATGGCCTCTTCTGAGAGACCCTCCAGATGCTTGACAATCCCCCGAAGGCTGTTGCCATGAGCAGCAATCAGGACTCTCTTCCCCTCTTTGATCTGGGGGACAATCTCTTCATTCCAGAAGGGCAGTGCTCTGGCAATCGTGTCCTTCAGGCTCTCGCAGGAGGGGAGCTGGTCCTCAGTAAGGTCTGCGTACCTGCGATCCTTGCTGATGTTGCTGTAGAAGGGATGATCAGGTTCCATTGGCGGTGGTGGGACATCGTAAGATCGCCTCCAGATCTTTACCTGTGCCTCACCATGCTTAGCAGCAGTTTCTGCTTTATTGAGACCAGTCAGACCCCCATAGTGTCGCTCATTGAGGCGCCAGGTCCTGACCACTGGCAGCCACATCTGGTCAATGGCATCCAGGACTGTCCAGAGGGTCCGGATTGCTCTCTTCTGCACGGAGGTGAAGCAGATGTCGAATTCATAGCCAGCATCTCGCAATGCCTGTCCGCCGCGCTTCGCCTCCTCGTGGCCCGCCGGGCTCAGGTCGGCGTCGTACCAGCCGCTGAAGCGGTTCTCCAGGTTCCAGGCGCTCTCGCCGTGCCGGATGAGGACCAGCTTGTAGGCGGCCATGGCGATAGGAAAGGGGATGCACCAGCTGGTGAATGCATTTTTAACAACACCTTGCATCTGGTGGGAACCCTTGATGGATAGTTATGGTCTCTCTACTTCATCTCAAATGTATAACATTCATGAGAAACTCTTTAATAAGATTATTGCACAATTAAGACAAATCTATTAATAATAGTAGAAACTTCCTAAATGGTGAATTCCCCTCTATTTTTCTTATAATTTAATAAAATAATAAAAAAATTTCCTTTGCTTGAGTTCAGATTTTCTTCCTGGCTAGTTGATGATTTGTCTGTGACTCATTGAACCAGTGTTATTGGTGGTAGGACTTAGCCAGAGGCAGAGAAAGGACAGAGGCTTGTATCTAAGGTGACTGAGTAGGAGAGGAAGTGACTCAGCCTCCACTGTGTGGTGGAGGGCAGGCTGCCCCATCCCCAAGAGGGGCCACTCTCTTCGTTTCCCAAAGATTTCAGCACAGCTCTTCTGTTTTCTTTCTTTGCCACCAAGGCCACAGTTTCACATGGATGCAAATGAATCAGGCCGCTGTGCCTTACCCATTTTTGCCCAAGAGGCTGCTTGAAACTCAGAACTGGTGGTAATCTTCATGTAGTGCATGAAAGGATTTACAGGAAGGAAAAAATCACACGGATGTATGTGGTCGATAGCTGGGAAGTAAGCTGGTTCTCTTCTGGATTACCTACCCTGACTGTAAAGAATACATGTGTGTGTGTGTGCATATATCTATATAGACTATACATAGTATATATACAGATATGTATAGAGTATATGTGTATATATGTATACGTGTTCCATACATAAACATACATACATACATGTATTTATGACACAAGTCAAGTACTCATGCAGGTATGATGGGTTATAACCTGATAAACTCACTGGTAAATTGAAAATGTTATGATGCAAACACTGTGAATATGTCTAAGCTACTAAGCATCACAGCTTAGCAAGAGAACGCACTGTAGAGTGCTCTTGGCTGTCAACCCTCACGATCAATATTTGAAATACAGCTTCTACTATATTGGGCTTGCTTCTGCATCATGGTAAGGTCTAAACACTGAGTAGTCGTAAATTCTACCACCACATATCAAAAGACATTGGTGTACTTTTTGGTAAGCAGGTGGTGCAGGCCAGACTCAGACCATTTATTAAAAGAAAAGTGCAGGATAGTAAGTAGTGCAGAGATAGATGGGTGGAATCCCAACAGACATAGATGGCCACAGATCTTTGGGAGAATTAGGGGCTATGGTATCAGTATCAGCAGCTACTATTCTGAGAATGCATAGTAGACATTTCTATCACATCTTCATGTGTAAGGTTAAAATGAAAAAACATATCAAGAGCATGCGAATGTTTATATGCATAAAGCCCTCACAATAGTATCTCTATGACGTGATAGTATACACATGCTCAGTTCCAGTATTGTTTATTTATTTAGAGATTGGGTCTTGGTAAGTTATCCAGAATTGAACCCCAGGGCTCCATCGGTTCTCCTGCCTCAGCAGACCAGCTAAGACCACAGCGATGAGCTTCTGTGCCTGGCTGGAGAAATTGAAGACATTTTTGTGATCAAATGGATGTGCTATAGAGAACTGGTAAAAAGTCTAGTAACAATTCAGAAGCCTTGATAGAAATTAGATCAGCACAAGTAGCCTCTCTGGAAGTGATACATTTGAAAACAGATTGGAAATGATATGGTTCAAAGCCACAGCAATAGTGAGTGCCATTCAACAAAGCTAGCATAAGTGTTCAATGCTTACAGAGAATAGTTTGAAGTACTTTGGGCCAACAGGAGGGTTTGCCCTCTGGACTTGGAAAGGAAGATATTTTGGAAGGATAAAGACAGGAGTGTGTACTTTGCAGGAGTGACTTTGAACTGGATGGGATATATGCAAATACACATATGTGAGATTAAGGATATATGCATACATACATATGTGAGATTATGGATATATGCATACATACATATGTGAGATTACGGATATATGCATACATACATATGTGAGATTACGGATATATGCATACATACATATGTGAGATTAAGGATATATGCATACATACATATGTGAGATTAAGGATATATGCATACATACATATGTGAGATTACGGATATATGCATACATACATATGTGAGATTAAGGATATATGCATACATACATATGTGAGATTACGGATATATGCATACATACATATGTGAGATTAAGGATATATGCATACATACATATGTGAGATTACGGATATATGCATACATACATATGTGAGATTAAGGATATACGCATACATACATATGTGAGATTACGGATATATGCAAATACACATATGTGAAATTAAGGAAGAAAATCATTGTGAATAAGATTATTAATGGCTTTGATGGGCAGGTTATATAATTAATTTAAATGGCCAGGAATTCTATAGACTTTTGACAGGAACAGGATTGACCTCAAGGAAATTCAGGAGAGAAGAACTTGAGCCAGAATCTGTGGGTTTCCTGGAGGCTGGGGACAGGGAAGGTGAGTTTTAAAAATGTTTGCAAGGAAAACAGCTTTAAAAAAATAATTCTAATAATTTAATTTTTCATGACCTTTACATATAAATTCCTATGATTTTTGAATAGTATATTTAATATTAGTAAATTGAGAAAATTGATATTTTGTTCTAAGAACATTCTATATAAAAATGATAGGAATTCTAATAAAACATCTGAATTATCCTCTTGCTTCACATATTTTCTTATTTGAGCACCAATGAAAGAATAAACCATTTTTCTAGACACAGAGTCATGTTTTCATATTTTAAAATTAACTAAAATAAAAATAAAATGCAGATAGAAATAATATATGTGAAAGTGGTCAGGGTTGCGGTTGGAAGACATTGTATACTATTAGTGGCCTCTCAGTGTCCAGCTGTCTATGATCACGTGAGCACTGACTGACACATCTATATGGTCCTCCCTGTCTGACTTAACCAAAACCCAGTTCTTGCTGGTGTGCTAAGTCATTTGGAGTTTCATTACGTCCACTTTGCAGTCTTTAACTTAGGCTGTCTGCCTTGACACCACTGCCATCGCTCAGCAAGATTTCCAGCTCTTTGGTGGTCTCTTTTCTGCTCCGTTCTGGGCATGTTAGAGTTTCTGGATTCCTCTTGCATGCCTCAGAGCCAGGTGAGCAGAGCAAGTGTGAACTGTGTGCTCAACCACAGCCTGCTGCCGCATCCCTGCCATGCTCAGAGAGCGTCGTTTTGGATCACGTTTACTTGGAAGACCTCACACTTTCTTGAAGGTTCCCTGCAAAGCCAGATAGTTACTGCCTGTGCTCTAGGAACTGCCTGCCCTGGACACGGAGCTTCCCTGTAGTTTCTGTCCATGCCTCCCGGACTGACGTTCAGGGAAGTCAGGATTGTGCATCCTTGTTCCTCTTCCTCAGTCTTCCATCTCACCTTCCTCTACCTGTCACCTGTCTTTGCATTTCATCCTGGGTACCACACCTCGTTCTTAGATTTAAAGGCACAGCCGGTATAAAAGTACAGAAGAATGGAGCACACTGACAAAAACTCCCATGAAAAATTTCGATCCAATATGCCATTTAACTCACATGAAAGAGTTACAGGACAAGGAAGACAGGGACTTCATTCCTGCTTTACTAAGAATTGGCAGGGAAGGTGCACTGGGAATGTGAGGGTAGATGAAATAATGGAAGTGTAAGAGATTTGGGGAGCACTGGAGAGGGTGGCCCACCAGAGTGGGAGGAGGACCAGAGTGGGAATCTCTAAAGGAAAGAGTAAATGTAGGGACAGAATGGAAAGGACTGTGCAAGTCCGGGAGAGGCGATAACATCAGGGGGTAGACGATCGAATGGAGTGGGCGAGCCAGAGACAGCGGCACAGTGTCGGGAAAGAAGGTCAGAGCCTGCCTGCCCATGGGACAGGGATACGTGGCAGGAACTGAGCTGGAAGTCTCATCTGTCCACAGGGTTCCCCTTTGCTTGCTGCGTGAGCAAAGAGCTAATCTTTACTTTCCCACACATACCTCTCTGCTAATCGTCAATGTTTCACGCAACTATGTTCACCCTGGTCTTGGTTACTCCCATGCCAGCCTTGCATGGTTGGGTAGTCAGAACTTTTCCCTTTTGACTCACGAGGGAACCATTTTTGACTTTCATAAAGCTGTTCAAGGGCTTTCTGCCCTGCCTGTGAATGATTCTTTATTTTCTTTGTTCTTCTCCAGCCAGTGTGGTTTATGATTTAGGAGCCAATCATAGAACTGAAATTAATACTAGTAATATTTTGAGTTTGAGTAAGAATGAAGGAAGCAAAATTAAAGTTAGTTGTTGTGGGACAGAGCTGACTGCCTCCTTTGAAAGAGATTAAGACAGGCAGACTCATCCCAAAAAATTTAACAAGTGAGAATATATGTATATATGTATGTATGCATTTGTGTGTTTGTGTATGCATGTCCATGTTACCAGTTTATCCTTTCTTCAAACACAGTTCAGCTCCTCATTGAGAAGAAAGGGTTTAAACCTGGTTTCTTACTTTGTACCCAGAAGGAAATGGTGTTTTGGGGAGACTGTTGAGAGTGATAATTGGGTTTAAAGATGATCGATCCTCCCTCCCTCCTTCCCTGCATCCCTCCCTCCTTCCCTGCATCCCTCCCTCCTTCCGTTTGTCTCTCTCTCCTTCCCTGCATCTCTCCCTCCTTCCCTGCATCCCTCCCTCCTTCTCTCCATCCCTCCATCCCTCCCTCCTTCCCTGCATCTCTCCCTCCTTCCCGGTGTCTTTCCCTCCTTCTCTGCATCCCTCCCTCCTTCCCTCCATCCCTCCTTCTTTCCCTCCGTTTCTCCCTCTTTCCCTCCCTATCTCTGCCTCTCTGTCTGTCTCCTCCTAAAGTTTGACTGTGTGTCAGCAGGAGACACATGCATTCCCTCACGTGTGGTCGGTGTTAGGAAGGTGAAGAGATGATTGTGAGAAATCAGATCCCGAAAAGATCTGAACAGTACACGTTGTGTCCACCTTTTCTTTCTCTTCTTCCCTAGTGGCTTTGGAGACAAGCTGCTATGTTTTACCTATGAAAGCAATTGTTCCTCTTGCATTGGTACAACTAAGAATACTCGACCATTTATTTATTTCCTAGTGTCTGCTAAGAAATAACCATATCAGAATGTATTTTATGGAAAGATGTGAGCCAGGAAATTGGGATCTTTTCTATCTTTGGTGATCATGTCAATGGATTTATCAGAATGATTGACTGAAGGACTTTTTCTGATAACCCCTTCTTAGAAAGATATCTCAAATGTCAAAGTCCACCCCCAGTGACACACTTTCTTCAACAAGACCACACCTACCCCAACAAGGTCACACCTCCTAATCCTTCTAAGTAATAAGACTTCAAATGTATGAGTCTATGGGGGCCACTCTTATCCAAACCACCACACATCCCCACAGCCCTACAAAGTTCTTCTTAGCTATGCTTATGGTTCTGATAATTCAAACTAGAGCCCAATGCCTCTCATTAGAATCTTCTATCCTATTTTCCCCCAAGATCACTAGTGCCTGTGCATTAATAACTCTGCTCAAAGTCACAGTTTCTGAATAATTAAGATAGAATTTTAGAAAGCAAACTTCTCTGAGGTGCCTTCTGGAATTTTCTGTTTTATACTATATGATTCAGGTCCCATTACACAGGGCTATAGGGATCTAGTCTTTATAAATTATGTCTTTCTTAGCATTTGCACTGTGACTGTGCTGTCTACTGAGCCGCTTGCCCCCAGGCCGTTGCTCACTATCTGATAACTGAATATTCAGTGTTCTCTTCCCCTCTCAGAATTTCCTCTAGAGTAGACAC
Source organism: Ondatra zibethicus (assembly GCA_004026605.1). NCBI lineage: Eukaryota > Metazoa > Chordata > Mammalia > Rodentia > Cricetidae > Ondatra > Ondatra zibethicus. The sequence continues at coordinate 44,673 of PVIU01014547.1, read as the reverse complement.
AGGTCCCTTTTCTTTTCCCCAAAGAATAAATAACTTCAGGGAGAAACATTTAGAAGCCTGTGAGTTACAGGAGGAAACCATATGCAGAAAAGAAAGCGACGGAACTCCATAATAGGTATCTTGGATTCACACCGGAGATATGGTCACAGCCACAAGATCTCTCCCTTCATGAAAACCCCACTGCCTGCCAGTGGCAGGCCACGTACATTTCCAGGGGTGTGTGTGCCCCTACTCCTGGATTCCATACTGTGCACTCTCAGGACTCTTCTTGCCCAGCCACAGCCCCAGTTCCCTTCTTCATCTTCATCATAACCACAGAGTTACAGCTAACAGGGAAGCATGCCTGCCCGAAGGCCTGGAGCTGACTGGCTTATCTTTCCTTCACTCCCCCCCCCCCAGCAACATGTTAGGCATTAGGTTTTTGTGTGACCAAAAGATCCATTAACTTTTGGTTAATCCCAGTATTTTACCAGGGAGAAGACTCCCATCATAGAGAGTAGACAAGAACTACTGTTCATTTCCAGTTTCTCTGGCTTTCTTAAAGGACATGAGGATGTCTAGGTTCCAAGAACGTCAATTCCCAAACACAATGTAAAGTCTGTTTCCCTCTGTTATTCCTATGGGCAAGGTTGGCACATTCACTAGAAGAGATTGTGAAATACCTAGGTTTTCTTCTGCTTTACAGTAGTTGAGATTACGCTCTGGTGGTTTTTATTTTTCAAGTGAAAAAGAAACTATGGTATGGGATCTGTAAAGTAGACAGGATCTGTGAAAGACCTGCCATCTGAGCATCCTTTAGCGGTCTTGGACCTCTGTCACATATAAACACTTTTCAGAAAGGTTTCTGTTGAGATATTTTGCAGGTGAATGCCACTACTATAGCCTTCAAAGTCTGCCAAGAACCAGTGCAAGTAACTGCTTAGAATGCTAGACTCCTAAAGCAAAGTTACTGACTCTGGGAGGAATGAGCTTGGGTCTACCGACAGCCTTAGTCTCGCCTGTATTTTATTTCATTTTCACTAACACTGTAGCTGATCTTCCTCGAAAGCTGGTGATTTTGTGGGTGACCCCAAGCAAGCTATTTAATCTCTATTTTGGTATTTGCTAATTGCCTGTAACCATCATCCCTGCTTCATCGAATTGCTGACCAAGAGGGACCAGATAATTGCTGTAAGGCTTTAACCCAATGCTTGATGCATAACAAATGACCTATGAGTGTTGATTGTTGGAATCAGTAATACGAGGTGAGCAGTTTCCTCTGTTCTGGGTCACCCGTTGTCCACGATTTCTATAAGGATACAATTTCTGGGTGTTCAAATTGAGGTCAAACCTTCTTGCTGTTTTCAAACTGTTTAAATTTAACCAAACAACCCAGCTTTTCTGTGCCTCTGTTTACCCACCTGCAAAGGCAGAGTGATAAGGACTCCTACCCCACAGAATGTTTCGCAGATTACATAACACAATCCACCCAAGGAGCCAGAGAGAACATCTGGTAGTGTTGTTCCATCTCTGCTCACTTGTTTCATCTCGCTTTCTGGTCACCTGACTTTCACTAGTTTAAACAGAATCATTAATCTGAAAAAATTGGCTCCGCCCAGACATGGGGAAGTGTCTAAATGCTTACAAGACTGAGAAACGCTTGCAGGCCAGCCAATCAAGTCCAGAGTATCTAACTGATATTTTCAGAAAAATATTTCTGATGAAACCCAAACTTACAAGCTTAGACTAAAGAATTTATGAGGAGGGGAGTAGAGAAACTCTCAGGGAATGTCCACATAAACAGAGGAGGATGTGGTTCAGTACATCACCTACAGAGGTGATCTCTCACGGCTCCGATCAGCTCTGAGTCACAGCCATGCCCTCCCCTGTCCCTGCCCAGGGCCACCTCATAAGTCTCCTGAGATTTCCTCTGACAGCTCCAGGGATGTGTGACCTTGTGATCTCACTCGCAGCTCCACTAGCAGGAATATGATATTGTGAAAATAGCTCCCACACAGGAAATTGAATATTTGGCATCTTGCCCTGACTTCCATCCTGATTTGCCAGTTGACCTTGGGCAAACCGTTGCTTTTGTTCCTTCAGTTCTATTATCTGTAAAATAGAGAGAATAATGTCTGTTTTTTTTTCCAAATCCAGGGGGTCATTATGAAGATTGAACATAGACGGAAGTCACTTGGAAATTGTAAATACTTTAACATATTAAGAAATCAAGGGGGTAAAGATGAGAAACCCTGAGATTAAGTTCCATGTGGCCTCTGCTGATCTTGTAACCTTGCATGACCCAACTCCCTGGCTCATTCTGAATCTTAGTTTCCTTAGTTAAAAAAATATTGTATGTATGCAATTTTAGGTAAATAAATAATAATAATATGATTCCTTATGTCTTTTACAGACATCCTTTGTGTTATTTTACCCTTTCCCTACTTCTCCTCCTGTATTGACCCCCTTTCTACTTCTCCTCCTGTTTTAATCCCCTTCCCCAAATAAAGCCCTCTCGAGTGCTCCCCCCTCCTCACTGCGTGGTCCCTCTTTTGCTCTCCTGGCTTCTGTGGTTACTCCAGGTTATATATTCATATCTGATGATTTGGAGCTCGGAAGTACAGATGAATGAGATATAGCATTTGCCTTTGTTTATGCATACGCATATATACTTAAATAATATTGTTCTTCATGGGTTGGCAATGATGCCCCTCCAGCAACCAGACCTTAATTCCAGTCAAGAGAAACCTTTTTATGTTTTTCAGTTGTTTTAGGAGGGTATCCAAGAGACTCCCCAAACAACGCAAGCTGTTGTTATTGCCCTTGCTTCCCAGAGGTTGAGGGTAAGTCCTCATTGCTGAAGACGTGATGCACTGCAGACCCAGGCCTTGAGGAACTGAGCTACATCTGACCCAAAGCTTCCCCCGCCCTCCCTGAGGACCAGCTCTCAGCACAGAAAGATGCTATGCAAGCTGCCACATGGGGATGGGGCAAGCAATCATCCTACCCAGCCAGGATGCCCACAAGCTGCAACAATGACCGACATGGCACCATAACCCTAACCTTGATAAAGGCTAAGAAATATTTAATTGGTCCTATGGCCTACTCAATATGGGGGACATCTTGCCTGGTACTGGAAACTTAGACATTTACCTGGGGCAAGTGAAGCCATGGACCTTAGAGAAGAGCTACTATTGTCATCTTATGACGTCAGCACAATTCCTACCTAAATTCTAAATATTTATCCTTTTGCCCACAGATGCGTGCAGTGCTCATCCCTCATCAAACAGATTTCTTTTTGCAACAGATGGAGACTCTTGGTTTTTTTCAAGACAGGGTTTCTCTTTGTAGTTGTGGAGCCTGTCCTGGAACTAGCTCTTGTAGACCAGGCTGGCCTCTAACTCAAAGAGATCCACCTGCCTCTGCCTCCCAAGTTCTGGGATTAAAGGTGTGTGCCACCACCAACCAGCCAGATGAGACTCTTACAGAAAGCTATAGCCAACCAAGATGTAGAGAACAAGTGGTCATGGAGTGTCCAGCCCCCGCTGACACATCTGAAACACAGTTCCTGTCCCTATGGCTCATGGAACATAGAAGAAGTAGGGACAGAAAGAGTCAGAGGACCAGGAGATCTTCTGTGAGATTATTTTTCCTAGAAATAACAGAGAAGCTTCACCCATGATACTGCAATATTGTGGCAGCTTAAACAAGACCTGAACAAGCACAGCACCAATAGACATGCAAACATGGAAAAGGCAAAACTCATAGGGCCTCACTCATAGACAAAAAAATTACAGGCAACTAAAGAATACTGGGAATAGGAGAAATTGCTTTGCTCAGGAAAGAACCACTTAATTGGTTATCTAGTACTAGATGGTCAGCCCTGAAATTATATAATTGTATACATACAAGTAACACTAATACTAAATGGACTGTGTAGGGTGTGTGTGTGTGTGTGTGTATGCATGTATGTATGTGACTATAACAAAGAAAAAGAGACCATGAATTTAAGAGGGAATTTGTGGTGGGGAGGTCATGGGAAGGACTAGAGGAAAGGGAACAGGGAAATGATTATGATAATTATAATTATTAAAAAAACAAAGTGAATAAATAAAGTATAATAGCTATTGTCTCATAGGTTGTTTGTGAGTAACAAAGTTATGGAAGTTCTACAATGGCATGCTGCTGTGGGAGTCCCCTCTGTGTGCTGTGATTACCATTGGTAAATAAAGAAACTGCCTTGGCCTGTTGATAGGGCAGAACTTAGGTAGTCAGGGAAAACTAAACCACTTGCTGGGAGGAAGGATGAGGAGTCAGGGAGAAGCCATAGAGCCACCGAAGACAGCCATGCTGAAACTTTGCTGGTAGGCAATGACCTCCTGGTGATGCACAGATTGATGGAGATGGGTTAAATTAAGATGTAAGAGTCAGCCACTAAGAAGCTACAGCTAATGGGCCAAGCAATGATTTAAATAATATGGTTTCTGTGTGATTATTTTGGGTCTGAGCTGCTGAGCAGCCGGGAATCAACAAGTGTCCTCCTGACAACAGTGTGCCTCACGTCTCCTGGTTTGGATGAGTCCAGCTTCAAGATTCACACAAAATCTCCACCAACATCACAAGAAGAGGTGTGGAGGCTCCTTACAGATTGCTGGAGACAGAAGTCCTGACTCTATCCTGACTTTCTTACCACCTCAGTTGTACCTTGTCACTGTCTACATTTTGACTACAGTAAAGACCCAACTAACAAACACAACTTTCCAGAAGTCATCTAATGTATGTTTTCTTTCCTTTGGTACAAATTGAAGGGGGCAGAGCATAAAGTGGAAGAGGGAAAGGACCCTCTCAGGAAGGATGTGGTGAGACGGTGTAACCAAAACAAATTCCATGTGAAGAAGATGACAGGTTCTGCCCTGGATTGTTCATAATAGCACCCATTTGTCTGGGCCAAAGATTACATGTTTGTGTTGCAACACTCTATACAAGCTCCTTTCCCAGTTCAAAAACACTGAGAAAGCTAAAGAGGACTGGCGGCTCCTTCAGCTAAATTAAAGCTTTTGTTTGGCTCACGAACCCATTTGTATGTTTCCCATACCATGTGGCTACTGTTCTTGTGGTTGCTTAAGATCATTGGCAGAGCTGAGAAGCAAGCCCCACCCCCTCATCATTCAGTGAGTTTGTGGCCATTGCCTGGGAGAATTCAGACTTCCTAAACTTGAAATGGGTATTAGCAATTAGCAAAGTTCTACATTGTCTTACATCAAAATTTTCTGTTCTTAAATATTAGATTGTGGAGAATTTCAAACATACAGAAAATACAGAGTACGGTACAATGAACTGTCATCTTCCTCTTAGTCAGCTTCATGAAATAACTGCTGCTGGATCTTGCTTCTTCCATACGCGAGCTTTCTTGAGTGTCACTGAAGAATAGCCCAGGCCTCAGGGCATTTTTGTACAGAGTCTCCTATAAGATTGAGGCATTGAAATGAGTGCCCAATCATTGTGCAGAGACTTCAATCTCTCCATCATTCTTTTTGCCCCATCTTTACTTCCTGCTGGGTGATAATTGGCTCCCAGGCCTGGACTCCTTAAGAAACTCACATAACCACACCTAGAACAAACATACGCTCACCTCCCAGGCCCCAGGACTGCACCACCCACTGAGGCTTCCATCAGTTGTATACTTCTGGCTTTCCCATGTTGATCCTCTCCCAGTATGCCTCTGGAGCTGCTATCAGGACCAGCAGGTAGTTTTCCAGGATGACTCTCAATTACTTTTTTCTTCCTCCACAATGTCTCTCTTTGTTAATGAGTCTCTAGATCCAACCGGATATGCTGAGTCAAGCCTCTGTCCTGAGACTTCAGTAACACTTTCATTTAGATCTTACTGCATATTTATATTTTACTATATATTTACAAACGAGGACACATAGTGTCATTGTTGTATCTGAAAATAGCAGTGACTTAATCCTGTGATTATCTAGCCAATATTAACTGTCTTCAATTGTCATGTTCTATTTTTATTCTGTTCGAAACAGATCCAAATGCCCCTCATGCACCTCTGTAAGTCTCTTTGGGTGTGGAGGATTTTCTCTCCTTTCCCACCTTATAGTTTCTTGAGAGGAAAAATAAAACATTTTGAAGCCCAGTTTTTCTGATTGAATCTTCATGATGTCATCTATTTCTCTTATTTCCTGGAATTTGGTAGTGAGGTGGAACCATTTGCTCGTGACTCTCTGAGCAGAACTCTTTCTTGGGCATTTCACATATTTTATCAATAAGGATGTGATGTCTGTTTGTTCTTTTGTGGGTTTCACAGGTCTGGAGTACAGTTGTCCACACATATTAATTTTCTAGGTTTTTCGAGTGGTGACAGTTTTCATTGACCCTTAATGTCTTTGGCAAGAAAGTAACTTGGGCTCTGTTTCTCTTTGCCTAACAAGAATCAAAACCCTCCCAACAGCCCCTTAGTCACCTAGTTACCCAACCTTTCACTACACCTGGGTTAATGTTCACAGGTTTCTGCTAAGTCCCTTGACTCCTCTGAATGAGCTCAGAATTAATGTCCCACCGCTCTAAGGAAAAAAGTAATGTACTTCCTCTTAAAATAATAAATTAATATTCTAACTCATAGAAAAACTCATGAGTTAGCTCACCTGTAGGGATAAATATTAATTTGATGACAAGTTCTCTTGGCCGTAACTATTGTGTATTCCACCAGTGGACTATGGTTTGTAACACAGCCCTGTAGCGTAAACAATGTCATGAAGATAGCCCAGTGTGTTTTGTCCTTCACTGATGTTTAGTGTGGTAATGGTTTTTAGAAAACTCAGGCAGACTCTGATTAGGGCAGAACCACCTTAGTCTTAGTAAACTTCTGGGAATGGAGATCCTCCTATCATTGTCTGTGAGTATGGGATATGTGTGCCCAGAGTATTGTAGACGTGTAGACCTAGGCTTGTGGAGAACAATGTGTTGTAGACGTGTTGACCTAGGCTTGTAGAGGATGAATGTTGTTGTTGAGTGTCTTTCTTCAGTGTCTTATTTATTGAGCCAGAATCCTCACTGTTATCAATTAGACTAGACACGCTGGTCTGTGAGCCTCAGCAAGTTGCTTCTTTACCTCCCCAGCTCCAGGAGTACAGGTATGAGCTGCCACACCTGGCTTGGGATATAAACTCGGGTCGTCATGCTTCAGCAAGAAGCTTTTTTATTGACTGAGCTGTTTCCCCAAGATGTAAGAGTTAGCCAATAAGAAGCTAGAGCTAATGGGCCAAGCAGTGATTTAATGAATACAGTATTCACGTGATTATTTCGGGTGTAAGTTAGCCGGGCGCCCGGGAAGAACAAGCAGCCTCCTCCTACATCTCCTTGTACCAAACACTCATCTGTTCATCAGTCCCCAGTAAGTGGACTCTATGAAGTCACTTTTGCAGTATGTCTGCCTCCTTCTCTGGGCCTCTGAACATCCCATCTCTGTGCTTGGTTTTCATATACCAAATTTTTCTGAAATACTATCAAAATAACTTAATAGATTTTTTGTGGAAGAAATAATTAACTTTTTTTGAAGCCAAGCTATTTGGCATATTTTCTCAAAACTGAAATTCAGGTCAGCAAGAAGACTCAATGAGTTCAGGCCCTTGCTGCCAAGCCTGACAGTTAGAGCTCAGTTCCTGGGACCGTAGTGAAAGTAGAGACCTGACCTCTGACCTCCACATGCACACCGTGGCCCTTCACACACACACACACACACACACTGTGGCCCTTCTGACCTCCACACGCACACCGTGGCCTTTCTGATACATACACACTCCAGGGCCCTTCTAACCTCCACACGTACACCATGGCCCTTCACACACACACACACACACACACACACACACACACACACACACACACACACACAC
>PVIU01014547.1:0-36687 GCA_004026605.1 Ondatra zibethicus | reverse complement strand
ACCCCCAAAGCCAACCCAGGCACACACAGGATAAATACCTTAATGCAAGAAAAACACTTCTAAACTTGCAGAGATTCCTATAAGCTAAAAATTCTACTTGTAGGAAATGTACTTCATAGATATATTTCCACAAATTTCCAAGAAAATGCATAAACAAAATGTTCATTTAAGTACTATGTATAAATTATCAATTTTTTAAAAAAAATCTCAATTTTTATTAGTAGAGGACTATTTAAATATTATTTTATTCCTATGATGGGATGGCTAGCGTGGAGTTATTACAAAGTATGAAGTGTGTACTAATGCTGAGAGGCCAGTCTGTAGGTTCAACTTTTATCAGTTAAGAAAAGGATTTCTCAAACTGGGAATAGCATACAATCCTATGACTCACAGAGAGATGGGAGAGAATGGCCTATAATCCTACAACTAACGGAGGGTTGGGAGAGGCTGCATCTGTTTCACACAACACTGTAATAAAATAAATATGTCCATAGGTTTATATCAAATGAGAAAGGGGAGTTTTATGTGAGTTCTGAGTTTCCGGAAGTATTTTTCTGATGACAGCTGTCAGATCATGGGGAATGTCCTACTCTTAGTGATAAATGCAATAAAGACAGATCAGTAGGGAGCTATTAGGAATTTACATCTTTGGCCCAGTGATCTTTGTCAATGGGGAAGAGAACCAACACTGCCCAGGATACAACATTATGTAATTGTTATAGGGGTCAGTCGATTCTCACTGGATGTAATGAACTGCCTGACAGAGGTGGGAATCCTGAGCTCCTCTTTCAGACATTGAGCTGATGAGCAAAGAGTGTCCTTCAGATGAAGTTGACAGAAAGGAAAGGTGTGCTTGGACAAAGCTTTGGCTAGAGCAATGGCTCTTTAAGGGAGAAATGCAGGAAATATTGCAAAGATACACCTGGACGTGACCGAGCCTGTGCTGTGGGCATGCAAAGAGTACTTGCTAAAAGTGCACAATTGGATTTATATTGAGGTCTTTAATCCATTTGGACTTGAGTTTTGTGCATGGGGTTAGATATGATCTATTTTCACTCTTCTACATGCTGACATCCAGTTATACCAGTACCATTTGTGGAAGATGCTTTTTTTCCATTTGTTGTAGGAACGAGCGGGCCGCGTCTTGCCGCCCGGCTAGCTTAACCCCCGAAATAATCACACAGTTTTATTAATTAAATTACTGCCTGGCCCATTATATCGAGCCTTTTCTTGGCCAACTCTCACATCCTGATCTAATCCATTTCTACCAATCTGTGTAACACCATGAGGTCGTGGCTTACTGGGAAAGATTCTAACCAGCGTCAGTCTTAGGCAGGAGCTTCATGGCGTCTCTCCATCTCCCTTCTTCCTCCCAGCATTCAGTTTTGTCTACTCTGCCTACCTAATGCTGCCCTATCAAAAGGCCAAAGCGATTTCTTTATTCAACCAATGAAAGCAACACATAGACAGAAGAACCTCCTACACCATCCATTGTATAATTTTAGCTTTTTGTCAAAAATCAGGTATTCATAGGTATGTGGATTAATATCTGGGTCTTCGATTCGATTCAATGTGCTTTACCCTCTCTGAGGAGTGGATGGGGTGGGGGAGGTAGGTGGATGGGATGGGAGGAGGAGAGGGAGTGGGAACTGGGATTCATATGTAAAATGAAAAAAGATTATTTTCTTTTAAAAAAGTAAAAGAAAAAATTTTTAAGAAAATGCACAACTGATTGTTGAAGAAGCGATGCCTGAGCTGGATAGACTCAGGGAAGGGTCTTGGATCACATTTGCGAGGGCTACAGGTCTGAACAAAAAAAGAAGATATCCCACAGAACAAGCTTTCAGCGACTGCATGGGGAGACAGTAAGAGGAAGCCGCTGGCTTTGCTCGTCACACTAATGAGCTATTTTAATGAACTCAGCTGTCACTCAGCAACGGTCATTGCTGCAAATTTTCCACAGAGCAAGAAGCACTATCAGCTGACCCTTATTCATCAGGTGACGGTGTTAGCTTTCCACCCTCATAATGAAATTCTCCGGTCAGCTGCGAACAGAGAGGACATCGGCTGCTACCTTCAGCCAAGAAAAGAGCAGCAGGCCTCAGTGGAGAGAGGGAAACAGAAGCCTGGATCTTAAGATGAGCACAGCACAGCTTATAGGTGTCTGCAGTTGTACCTGGACAAAACAGAGGGTTTTGTTGGGTTTGTTTGTTTGTTTGTAGCAGAAAGTAAAGCCTAAAAAATAATGCTGAGTTTAATCTTGTGTGTATTTGGTGCCCGCTTTCTGATTTAAAACATTGCAAAACCAGAAACTGCCAGAGGATTTCACAAGTTCTCCTTAAGATGTCAGCTCCTTTTCCGCTAAAGTCTTTTCATTTCTGTGACTTCCAGACACGTCAACCATGGTCTAAGTCTTGGATTGAGAATATGACATTTCTGTTTACAAGGGCTGCCCCCTAGACCAAGTTGGAATGCACTCTTGGGTATTAGTTGTTCAAATACTTCAAGTCACGGTCACTCCGAATGTGGCCACCTCCTTTCCTCCTGGATGCCTCAGCTGAAGGAAGAGCGGGCAGGATCAGAAAACCTCACGTGGATGAGGACAAGGCCTAGTTTTCAACCACACCCCACTTTGGCTCATGTTTGGGTCAACTTGTTCCCCTAGATCTGAAATTTAAGAATACTATTGTATTATTCCTGTGCTCAACTAGGGAGCAGGAGATGAAGTCTTCCTAGGTAGGGTCCTTGCTCTGTGATAGTGACCTGCTGACTAGGTCACTTGGCTGATTCTCCCCTCACTGAGCCCTCACTAAAAAGAGCTTAAACTTTCAAAAGTTTCTTCATTATTGCATCTTCCCTCCTCAGTTTCCACAGCAAATTAAAAACAAAACCAAATAACTGACTCTATTTACCCCAAGGCCAACAATTGCTAACTGATCAGTTTGTTTAGCTAGTAATATTTTAAAGATACCCTCTGGGTACTTTAGATATAAACCTACTCCATGCTGAACTGCACATTCCCCTCCTAAGCACAGGTTGTTATGTTTCTGTATCATTTCCTTTTGGGTGGATGGCAGAGCTGTCAAACTCAGGAGGCTGCCGACACATTGGATCAAAGGAAACTATGTTTTCAAAATAAGCAAAATAAGGCTAACTTGTTAGTCTCATTTCCTACTCCTCTTGTTGGCCCTCCAGATATCCCTGGGGACAAACATTAGCCAATCACCACCTTGATAATGAGAAGCACAAATCTTTACTTAAGACGTTTCTTCCCTTTAAATGTTTGAGCACAAAGCGAGAGGAAGATTTAGCAGAAACATTTGGAATAAATTTTGAATCTTATAATAGATTTAAATGATGTTTGTGACCCACTGGCGACTCAAGTGTTCATTTTACTACGGAAACCTCTTCCTTCCTTTGCACTATTTTTCTGTGTGTTTTCTTAATTATAACTGGGTGTTTTTGAACAATCCACCAGGAAAGAGTTGTGTCATATTTTAACATGTGTCTAAGCCCAAAACAACCACTATATTTAAAAAGGGAGGGAATTCTGTGGATCCTAAGAGTATGCCAGAGTGGCATACTCAGACTCCCAAATATATAATTCTTCTCTGATTTGTAAACAGCAGAAGGAAGTCCCCGAACTTTAAATGGCTCATTGTTCTATTATGTCCTGTGTTCTTCCAGAACCTGAGCTAAGAGGGAATGGAACGTACTTAGGAAACCTTTACCTAAACCTTGCCAGAGGAGGCTCATCCTGGATTGAGCCAGACTGTCATGGTCATTGTGTGGCACTGTGGAGAGCAAGTGATGTATTAGTTGCTTGTCTCTTTGCTGTGACACAAATACCTGATAAAATCAACCCAATGAAGGAAGGGATTATGTTGGTTCACAGTCTGTCACTGCAGGAGAGGCATGCCTCAGGAGCTTGAGGTGGCTGGTCACATGGCATCCTAAGGAGCTGATCACGTGGCATCCCCAGGAACTTGTTGTGTCTGATCATGAGGCATCCATAGTCAAGAAGCACCAGAGTCTGGCCCTCAGCTTCCTTTTCTTTAAGTAGTCTAGGACCCTGACCCATGAAATAATACTGCCCTAAGTTAGGATGGGTCCTCCTACCTCAATTAACTCATTCTGGCTAATCCTTCATAGGCATGCCTGGAAGCATGTTTCTGTGGTGACTATAGATCCATCAAGTAGCCAAATTTACCATTGCAGCTGTCAAGCCTTGTAGACCGAGGTTTCTGTCCCACCTGGTCCTGCAGCCATTCAGTCCCAAAGAAAAACACAGAGGCCTACATTAATTATAAACTGGTTGGCCTATTAGCTCAGGCCTCTTATTAACTAATTCTTACATCTTAAATTAGCCCATTATTCTTGTCTATGTTAGCCATGTGGCTTGGTACCTTTTATTAGCGAGGCATCTCATCTTGCTTTCTCTGTGGCTGGGTGACGACTGCAAGCGGACTCTTTTCTCTTCCCAGCATTCTCCTGTTCTCATCGCCCCGCCTATACTTCCTACCTGGCTACTTACTGGACAGTGAGAGTTTCATTAAAATACAAGTGGAAGGATAAAAAATCATTGTCCCACAGCAAAGTCTCAAATTTGATTTGAAGAGCCCTCTCTGGCCATGTTCATTCTCAGCAGTCTCTGTGTGCCTTAGCGATTATCCAGCTGTTGTTCACAGGACCATGTTTCCTTCTGTGTTACCTCTCATGTTTTACCATGGTATCAGCTCATGTTCACATGCACCTTATCTATTTTTCTTGATTCCATCAGAAGATATTAAATGTTTGAACAACCTAACTCTAAATCTACCATTTTTAAGCATTCAGTAGTTAGTTAATAACTGTAATATTTCTAGATGGCAATGAAGTCTATAGATAGACTGGGTTTTTGTTGCCCCTGGATTTGTATTCTCTGGTTTAAAGGCTTTCACAGCAGTGAACCTTCTTCATGAAATGCAGTCCATCTTTTTGGGTTTTTTTTTATGAGGTTTCTGAGTACAGCAATCTAGAAATAGTCTTTGGTTGGCGTGATGGCACATCCTTGGACTCCCAAGACTCAGAAAACCCAGGAAGAAGGATTGGCATTAGTTTGAAGCCAGCTTGGTGTCCAGGGTGAGACTTTTTTGTTTGTTTGTTCTGTTTTGTTTTGTTAAATTGTGCCATCTTTGTCTGCTTTCACATATAGGTTTGAAATACCCCTTCCTGGCGCCTGGAGAAGATGGTAAGGAGAGCTTGTCCTGGTGCCTGAGGAAGGCGGTAGGGAGGGCTTGTCCTGGTGCATGGAGAAGGCGGTAGGGAGGGCTTGTCCTGGCGCCTGGGGAAGGCGGTAGGGAGGGCTTGTCCTGGCGCCTGGGGAAGGCGGTAGGGAGGGCTTGTCCTGGCGCCTGGGGAAGGCGGTAGGGAGGGCTTGCTTGTCATTTTTCTCACAGTTTCACTCCATGTGGAACTTTGGAAAACACTGTTTCTATTGTTTGGCATTCACATATTTATTTTAAGTTACTCTTTGGAAAAAATCCCGTATTACTGCAATGAAAACTAAATCATATAAAATAAAAATTGGCCATTTTTGGAGACACTTATGAACAGTCACAAATGATTTTCTCCCTCTCTACTCCCCAGCTGATTTTATCCTATCATTTTGCTGTATATGATTTGAAAAATAATAGTAAGAGCGGCTGGATGAAGACTTTAGTAATAACTCCAAACTAGCTCTGATCCAGATATTCTATCATAGAAGGAAAACATCATGTTCAACTTCAGCATTACATTCAGTAGACTTCCTGACTATGTTGACCATGTAGACTTCTTGACCATGTAGACTTCTTGACTATGTAGACTGCTTGACCACATAGTCAAGAAGACTATATGGTTATTTAATAAAATATGGTTATTTAATAAAACAAAGAAATAAAATTATAGAATAGATGTAGCTCATAGTGAATAAAGACATGAATTCCCATTTACTATGCTCCATATCATATGGCTTTGTGAAAACTTTTATTATGTATATAAGAGAATCAATTGACAGTATAAAGTGAGATGCTTCCTTTGCTATAGAGGCAAACTTTTTAAAAAGCAGAGTCCCACTCTCCTGCCTCCCCTAGAAATCTTAAGCCCATGAAGAAGATCACATAGGATTCACATTTTTTAATTGATGGATGGAGACTGACACCCAGAAGCAAGCTAGGATTACTAATGGACATAGAGAACACGTGGAACAGAGAGTTCAACCTTGATTTATTGACTGGGAATATCATAAAGACATTGTGCTTCATGTGAGGATGAATTTAAACATAATGACGATGCTCTTGGAAACTCCTATCCAAGTTTCCAGCGTGTAAGAACAGGTAGCCATTGTTGGAATGAAACGCAGAGAGTATTGCCCGAATTAGCTATTAACAGTAGTTATCATTTTAGGGATATTTGGAGAAAGTTTTGTTACAGATTACGCTGCCTATTTTCCATGATGTCTGAACCTTCACTCCCAAAAGGAGCAGTCGTTCTCTTTTGAAAAAATGTGTGTGTGTGTGTGTTTAATATGCACACAGTCCTCTAGGAAGCTCTGCTTCAACTCTGCACTGTAAGTCTTTCACTTACAAGATGTGTGAGGATTAAATGTTAACTTTATAGCATTTCTTGCATTCTGAAATAAGAAGAATTTTTAAGTGGGGTGAGAGGAAGCACCTGTTAGGCAGACGGAAATAGAGAAGCCAATAAATGAAGCCAGGCTATAGTTTTGGAAGGCTAGGCAGCTATAGCAGTGCCTGAAAGGGAAATGCAGGCAGAAAGGGGGCATGGTAGTCTGTACAAGTCAACCTGTAGCTGGCCAGTGCTGCTTTCCCATCATTCCTAGCTCTTCTCTGCTTAGCCTGCTCATGTTCTAGACCTGATGTCTTTATTTGATCTCAGACAAAGGGCCAATAAACGATTGGTATAGGTACCCTTACCTGATCTCCAAATGCTGTACCTTGCAACCTCTGCTACATAGAGCACATTGATCACTGGGAAGAAAAATATGACTATCTTAATACATAAGGCACAAATATGCACATAAATAAGTAAGTAGGTACTTACATAAAATTGTACCTAGAGAAGGGGGATACATTAAAAAATTATTACCTTAGGAAAGAAAATAAGTAATGGAAAGAAAGCTGGAAAATATTAATGTGGATTAGTCAATGTGTAGAATTTGAGAAGAAGGCATGGGGGAAGTTGTAGATATAAATATCATATTTATTATGTATGGAAAACAGGAGTGATAGCTATGCCAGTTTCCTACAGAGAAAACATTTAAGGAAACATGACAAAAGAAGACCTGTTGGAGGAGGGCCCGCTTATTTGTCCTGGCCCCAAAATAACCCACAGAAATTGTATTAATTAAATCACTGCTTGGCCCATTAGCTCTAGTTTCTTATTGGCTAATTCTTACATCTTAATTTAACCCATTTCTATTAATCTGTGTATCGGCACGTGGCAGTGGCCTACCAGGTAAAATTCCCAGTGTCTGTTTCCAGCAGATCCATGGCATCTCTCCCTGACTCTTTCCTTCTCCTAGAATTCCATTTAGTTTTCCCCACTTACCCAAATTCTGTTCTACCCTTTCAGCCCAAGCCAGTCTTTATTCATCAACCAATGAAAGCAACACATAGACAGAAAGACCTCCTACACCAAAGACCTGCAGCCTGTAGGGGAGGATGATATTGTATATACATTAAATGTGCAGAAAAATTTAAAACACATATTATTTTGGATGATGAAGAGAATTCCTGTTGACATTTGTCAAAAGTGGCAGTCAGGATTAGAATTACACCTAACTAATTTTGTCTTCTGTACTGCTGGACTTTTTCAAAGATATGTAACCCATGACGTATCAGTCATTCATAGCTTGCTACAAAATGAGGTGCTATAGGTTCTCTGGTACCCTGCCATCAGTGAGAAGACCTCCTAAGCCCATATTACTTAGGTCCTGCAAGTGGCTCTGTTTCCTTCAACACAACAACTGAAAAGACTGGGTGCCATGAATGCTAGACTTGATTTGGAATTTATTTAATCATCCCAGACTCTTTCTGTTGACTGGCTCAAAGGCTGTGTTTAGGCTCTTGATTGCCTCAGAAAACTTTGTGTCGTGTTCTTTGAAATCTGTGGCATCTATTCACCTGGAATTTTTCCAGTCCAGGGAATACCCAAGATTGAGTGTCAGAATACACATACTAAATAAGTAAATAATGCTCAGATTTTCTTGATCATAAGAAGCAATTATGTCTTCTAAAGGCATACAGAAATTTTCTTCAGTATCATTCTTCAAATTGATGATATTTTGATTATTTATATTGATTATCAATTTGGATCACCTAGGAGACAGATTCCTGGGCATGTCTGTGAGGGATTATCTAGATTAGGTTAACCTCTGGGCATTCCTGTGAATGATTATCTTGAAATGATTTGGAGTCCTTAGTCTCAGTAGAAAAATTCAAGAATGAACTTAAATGACAGCACAAGGACATTTTATGAGCGTATAAAAGAAAAGCCACATGGCAGGCAAGTGGCCTCAGCAACTTCCCACAGAAGGAGACTGAAGAAGAGAAGATACAAAAACATTTAAGCCAGTATGGAGGACAGACACATGCTACGTGGTGGAAAGAGAAGCCTGGGAGGAAGAAAGCCTAGGGCACTGGGAGTGGGGAAGCCCAGTGTGCTAAGGAGAGCGCACTTAGAGGAGAGGTAGAAGACAAATTCAGAAACCCCGGCCAACTTAAGGCCTTTCCATGACTGTGGCTTATACGCAGCTGCACTAGGGGCTGGGGCTCTGAGAAGACAAACTTCAGGATCTCATTTTAAAAGGAGTTATTCTGACCACTACCTGAGGATTGCTGGAGATGAATCCTCCTCCCTGGGGTGGTCCCTCCGCAAACGTGATTGGACAAGCTCAACTGGAGTGTTAGGTCTCCCTCCCTCCAGGCCAGATACTCTGTTCTCCTGACCAGGAGTTTTTTCTGCTCTTACCGGAAGACTCACCCTAAAAGGAAGCAGCTTGGTTCTACTAAGACTACATAAAAAGAGCAAAGGCAACTTGGCATCAGCATCCACCGTTGTGGAAAGCAGCTGAAAGCCAATTGAGGGTGTATTGTTTGATGTGAGCATGGCTACTCTAAGGCCCTCAGTGCCTCAGATCCGTGAGAATAGACAAGCCTCCCTATAGCCATGCCAAGACCCTCAGTGCCTCAGATTTGTGAGAATAGCTAGGCCTCCCCTGGTTCCATGCAGATGTTGATAGTGTGCTCAGATAATGTTGACCCTGCTCTTTACAGTCAGATTGCTCAATTCCAGAGATACCCTACTGAGGCTAGCTGATGGAGAACCTTGAGGTTGCATCCCCCGTTCCCGTTCCCCAAGTTTTCCCCTTACAGTAAAGAATAATCTTGGAATCTTTTGGAGTTAGCTTGGGATTATTTGACTCGCATCCCCCTCCTCTTTACACGTTCAGCTTCAGTTAGTCTCCTCTTTCTTCAGCTGTACGCAACAAACTGGCCTCCTCAATCCAGATGTATAAAATAAGTGTGCATCAATAGTGATTGTAGCAGCCAAAGTCAACTACATCATAAGTGGACTGGGTCAGATGCTTAAAGAGTAAAATAAATCAAATGTGCTGGGTCTGGGACAGCTGCTGGTGTCTGTCCCCAGAGTGCGCTTGATCACAGCTTTTCTGCACTTGCATCTGTGTGTCCCTTTGTAGGAGGAGAGAGCTGCTTGTTGTTCCCAGCTGCTTGGCCCCGAAATAATCACACAGAAATGGTATTAGTTAAATCACTGCTTGGCCCATTAGCTCTAGCTTCTTATTGGCTAACTCTTATATATTAATTTAACCCATTTCTATTAATCTGTGTATGGCTACGTGGCTGTGGCTTACTGGCTAAAGTTCTGGCATCTGTCTCCTGCAGGGCTACAAGGTCTCTCTTTCTCTGGCTGCCTCCTTTCTCCCAGCATTGAGTTTAGGTTTCCCTGCCTGCTTCTGTTCTGCCCTGCTCTGTCATAGGCTCAAATCAGTTCTTTATTAATCACTGGTAATCACAGCATACAGAGGGGACTCCCACATTACCCTTCTTTCTTCCCCTTCACCCTTGCTGGGTCAGTCCCTAATCCTAATCTGTAAAGATCAAAGCACATTGATCTCTTCGTCCTGAATGTGTCACGTGACCAGCTGCTTCAACCTCTTGCTGCTTGTCTTCCCTATAGTGAGGAACTGTAGTTTCTCAATGTGGTGTGAGCCAGAAGAAACCTTTTGTTCCTAGGTTACTTTTGTGACTGTAACTTCTCAGAATAGCTCTAGAGTTCATAGGTCAGAGGACATGAGGCCTTTGTAGCAAGAGAACAAATGTCACATTTTAATTAATATGGAATGCCTTATCATAAATGTCCACTTCACCCCATCAATTTTCTAAGTTAAAGGATTAAAAACTTAGCTAGAAAATTTAAACACCATCGAGTGCTTTTGTACTGCCTGTGAGTGACCTCTGTGTGTTGGTAAAAACAGTCAGGGGCAGGAGACAGGAGGAGGAGTGAAATGATAGCTTAGTGCACACAGACACTTCCCAGAGGCAGTTGGGAAATACTCTAGTCAAAAATAATAATGCTTTCTGTAAATTTCTTTCACAACCCAGTTGTAAGTTGTCCAATATGATCATAACTTTGTCAGCAAATTCTATTTTCATTGTGACTGGAAAACTTCACCTCAGACTCACTTTGGGGGGAAAATTTGGTTCTACTAACTTCTTCCTTTCTGAGTTTGTCTTTTTGTTTTCCTTTGTTTGTGGAAATTTCAACTCATTTATCAAAGTGTCTGTTTCATAGGGTAATTTCAAAATCCTACAGGATTAGATCTCCACATTTGAACCTAAGTTGAGATGGGACCAGTATAACTGAGGTGGTTTTTGACAGGGGAACTTTATGGAGATTAACAACACACTGTTGTTCCAAATAGTTTCATGACACCTTGCTTAATAGCAATTAAAATAAGGCTTTTTTTTCTCTCTCTCCCTCTTCCAAAGAAGAATACTTTGGGAACTTTTGCAAGAATTTTATAGTTTTTTTCAGATAGTAAGTATGGTCTAAGAAAATCTTTGATGTACTGTAACCAGAAAATAATGGATTGGAAATAGGGTGATGTCACTCTAATGCTCTGACCACAGGCGAGAGGCAGATCTGAGCAGCCTTACAATGACCCTGCACTATAAGGAGACGAGAAGGTGCAACATTGAGAACCTAAAACTGAACACTTCTGAAAGAGAAGATGTCTACATCCAGTTGCATCTTGGTCATTTTGGTGCTTAATTAAGTTCTGCTAGACTGATTAGTTCTGTTCAAAGTGATATTGTGGCAAGACACAAAAGACTGGAGTGATCTTTAGCTGGGGAGAAATGACCATGTTTTGGAACTGCTTCTGGGAATTTGAGAAACTCGGTGTCAGAGCCAGTGTACACCTTTAAGTCACCCCACGCTGCCACAGCAGAACATGCTAAGAATATAACTTGACCACAAGTTGTCTAATAGCTGATATTTTTATGAACGTCTGTTGAATAATATGTGACAGCCACAGGAAGCCTAGGAAATGACCTGAAACGGAGTGGGTACTGGCTTGCCTGCTGTTTCCAGGAAGGTTTGTATATAGCGGCCTTTATGGTATTTGCTGAAACCCACTCACAGAAGAAATATTCTGTTTTGTTTGCATTTGAGGGGGAAATGGGATGACATTTCCTGAACTTCTGGGCCTGCTTCTCCAAGCCCAGAAGAGGCTCTATCACCCCCTCCAGGCACTACTCTGCCTCTGACCCACTGTGGACATACCACCTTGTTGTCCTGAAAAGTACAACAAAAGGTTGTTTCAACACCTTCTTGTCCTTTTGTGTGAAATAAAACAGAGAATAGAAAAGTATATTCCTACTCCAGAAAGGCAGAGTGAAGAAAAGTGACATTGGTCCTGTGTGTCCTTGTATGCTGCACATGGCTGCCTTGGAAGTCTATGCACCTGAAAGGGATCCACACTGGTTTATTAGGTAGCTATAAGCTTGAATCTCTTTGAAAAGAAATTAGAATACTTTTTGCATACTTAGTGCTGAAACTGGTGGTTTTGTTCATGTTAGCAAATGTGCTCTTACATTGACCTTTACGCCAAGATGTCAACTTGAAGTTCTTAATAATTCCTTTGAACTGCTGAACTGTATAGACAGGATGGGGCACTGGACCACAAGTTTGTGCAGATGAGATATGCAGTCTTTTGAACACGAGGAGCTCGGTGGCTTGTACTGGCATCCTCACATTATGTAGTAGGTCCTGTTTCTCTCTGCATTTCCATTCTACTAAGAGCAGCATGCTTGTGTTCGTCAGAAATTGCCAGAAAAAAATCTAGTAGAAAATACGTAGATACAGAAGAAGAGGCTCCTTATGGGAATTGGTTCGCATAATTATGGGGGCTGAGAAATCCCACAATATGCTGTCTGTAAGCTGGTGGTGTGATTCAGTTAGGTTCTAAAGGCCTAAGAACTAGGAGGCTGCAATGTGAGTCCCTGAAGACTGAAGGCCTGAGAACTCATGTCCTAGGGAATGGCTGGATATCTTACAGAGAAAATGCCCCTTCATTCTCACACACACACACACACACACACACACACACACACACGAGAGAGAGAGAGAGAGAGACCACATATACACACACAGACCACAAATACACACATATACACCACATATACACACATACCACATACATACAGATGCACACACACACCATATACTGGTGTGGGAGGTCCTTCTGTCTATGTGTTGCTTTTATTGGTTAATAAATAAAAAAACTGCCTTGGCCTGTTGATAGGGCAGAACTTAGGTAGTCGGGGAAAACTAAACAGAATGCTGGGAGAAGGAAGGTGGAGCAGTTAGACACCATGAAGCAGCCGCCAGAGTAAAACATGCTGAAATTTTGCCAGTAAGCTGCTGCCATGTAACAATATACAGATTAATGGAGATGGATTAAATTAATATGCACGAGTTAGCTAATAAGAAACTAGAGCTAATGGACCAAGTAGTGATTTAAATAATATGGTTTCTGTATGATTATTTCGGGTCTAAGCTAGCCAAGCAGCCAGGAACCAACAAACTGCCCTTCTCCAACAATACACACACACACACACACACACACACCACATACACAAACACTCCACACACATTTGGCCTTCAGTATATTTGGTTATCCAAATGACTTTATTGAGTTTGCTCATTCAAATTCTAATCTCTTTCAGAAATGCTTCTATAAACCTGTGACAACTGTTCTTGGTTGTAAACTTGACATAACAGGGAAGAAAGAACTCAACAGAAGAATTGGCTATATTAGATTGGTCTATGAGTATGTCTTTGGGGCATTTTATTGATTGTTCATTGATGGAGGAAGGCCTAGACCACTGTGGCTGGTCCCATCCTTGGGCTGGTGGTCCTGGGTCGTGTAAGGAAAGAAGCTGAGCCAGCCAGAGGAAGCAGAGAGGTTGGCATTGCTCCCCTGTGGGCTCTGCTTAACCTCTGCCTCTTCTATTCCAGCGATGATGGACTATAAGTTGCTTTTGGCCCTTGTGTTTATCAAGTAACAGAAAGTACATAGCACAGACCCATTCATCAACGATGCTTATGAGCTACCTGGGTATCCATTAACCCTGACAAGTTGACATCTAATGTTAACTATTGCAATGTCATTTGAGAGTTTTTACCCATGGAGTGGTCATGTTAATGTTTTATTGTAAATATAGTAGAGGTGGCTCTGTAGGAGTTAGTAATGAAGAAGAAATGAAGAGCCATGAAATGCTTTTATCTGTAGTATGATAGTCATGATTCTGAACTTCCTAAGAGAATAAAGAAATGATAGTTGAATGGAGTTGCCATGAGTTCTGAGGGCAATTCTAAACAATTTTCAGGGATGAAGCATACAGCTTCCAAAGACACAAATTCAACAAGATTCTACTTGAGTGCATGGAGTTGGTAATGAACAGTGCAATAGTATCTATTTCAAATTTCTCCAAAGAGCTTCAGTTAAAATGCTTGGTTCCAGAGTAGCACTATTGGGAGGTGGCAAACCTGAAGACATGGGGTTTGGTATGATGTCTTTAGGTCACTAAGATGTGCTCTCAAAGAAGAAGATTAAAATCAATGGGCTGGCTTCATTGTCCACGATGTGAGCTAAACTAAGCCTTGCCTCTGTGTTAAGTAGACTGTCCCAGCCATTTGTGAGTGTTGGTAGGAAATATCCAGTAGTGAGGAACAGTGGTGAACTGAGTCAACGTTCCCCCACAACTTTGATACCATGGTGGTATGTAAGATTGAGTGGTGTGGAAGGTCCTTCTGTTTATGTGTTGCTTTCATTGGTTAATGAATAAAGAAACTGCCTTGGCTTGTTGATAGGGTAGAACTTAGGTAGGAGGGAAAACTAAGTGGCATGCTGGGAGAAAGGAGGCAGAGTCAGAGAGAAGCCATGAATCTGCCAGAGACAGACACTGGGAATTTTAGCCAGTAAGCCACTGCCACATGGCTATATACACACATTAGTAAAAATGGGTTAAACTAAAATATAAGCGTTAGCCAATAAGAAGTTAGAGCTAATGGGCCAACCAGTGTTTTAATTAATATAGTTTCTGTGTGGTTATTTTGGTTCAGGATGGCCTGGACAAACAAGCAGCCCCTGTTGCTATACGTTGGTGCCCAACGTTGTGGTGGACTAAATCCATATAAAACCTGAGAGGGCTTGAAAAGGAATTCTAGACATAAGAAGCTAAGTTTTGCTGCATTTTTTTTAAGCTGGCATCTAGTTGCAGCTCCATTAAGAGTGATTTTCCTGATTCAGCCATAGCAGAAAAAAAAAGCCACACGGTTTTAAAATGTGGCTTCCTGGGCCATGCTGCCTGCACAAACTCTGGCTATGGAACATTTGAATGGCATTTGTGGTCTCGGGTGTTTGTGTGCCCACTCGGGGTTGGGAGAAAAGTAGCTGAGACCATGCTCATGTCTCAGCACTCCCCACCTGGGCAGGTGATGAGATCAGGTCTACTAGGCGTGCACAGGCAGGAGAACATGATGGATTCCCACAGCTATATACAAAGATATTTCCAGGCCACGCAGTACACTGCATAGTGGATTTAGCTTTTACTTAGAAAAAAAGATTTTATATGCTGCATGGTGCTATCCAAAGCTTAGGTGGTGAGGATGGCTCCCACCTGGCAGACCTAGAGCTGAGGTGAACTACCTCCACCATATTTAAAGCCTGAGAGAGGCGGAGCCAGCACCCAGGGCTTAGCATTTTAAGAAATGCTTCTGATCAAAAAATAATTACAGATACACAATAAAGACAAATCCAGATACAAAAGACCTATAAATGGGTCACAGTGTTGTATAAATGTACATGGGCTTGGGAGAGAGAAGAAAAAGAATATAGAGAGTTATAAAAATAAGTAAATGGTTTATAAAAATCCAAACAAAGTCTTTAAAGAGACTGAGTACAGATAGTCATAGATTAAAAGGACTAAAGCCACATAAAAAAAGGAAAATTCACAGAGCATCTGGATTATGTATATTATTGTGTTTTCTTTGAATTTTTTGACTGTGAATGAGCTAAGTACAGAGAGACATTTCATTGTATGGGCTGCTAAGCTAAACCAGCATGTATACTATAAAGGTATCTTGACTTCAGAATTTGGGTCTAAGAACATGTTGCTTTGGAAAAGAGGTTCTTCTTTTGTTTTCACAGAAGATAAGAACCTGTGGATTGCTTTCAGACCAATATAGTTTCATGGAACAAGACCTCCTGAAAGGCTGCCTTGAACACCTGTCAAAAATAGACCCCTCAAAAAATTACTTCACCCAATAAACAGCAGGAAGAAGTTTGAAAAAAATGTGCCCATATTCCCAAATACTGTTAATAATTGTTTGTTTACATTTAAAGGGGATATAGTATAGATATGATTAATTTGCATTGGTATGGATCTTGGTTTATTGATACAAATTTAAGGTCAGTTTTGTTTTATGTATATTTCTGCTCTTGATTAAGGTATTGTATTTAGCTCATTAAAAATGTAATGTATAATTAAAAAATATAGGTTAACAGATAATCATCTATTATAGTCAAGATTGTAGTCATGTTAGTCAGGTTTTCTAGATATATAGAGATATATTTTAGATAGTTAGGTATTCTTCAAATCTATCAGAGACCTTCAGAATATGGCATTTAAAACTTTTTGAGAACTTAAGACTTTTCATGACAGTGAGACACATCTGTTCCTGGCAATACCAATCTACTTCAAGAGGAAGATGGGTGTTGAAGAGGCTCCTTATGGAGTTGGTTAGTCATTTGGGCAAGAAATTGCTTTTGCCTAGACTGCTTAACTGAACATGCAGAACCCACAGAGAGATGACTGCTGAACTTGCCTAAAGGTGAGATGATCCTTCAGGGTTCCTGCTACATGAAACAGTCTGCCAGACGTTCTGCAGGATACAGAAGAAAGTGACTGACAAACTGCCAATATAGGCAGAACTGTCTTTGAAATTTCCTGCTTCATGGAAAAGTCTGCGGGACACTATGGGCCTGTAGGCTGAAGATGGATGCCCCAACAGTACAGAAGAACTTTGGGTGACTGCACAGGCAGAGAGATGTCTCTGTCAATTCTAGAGTTTTAGGCAATGCACCTCCTGTTTACTTAGGTAATAGTATATCCTTCTGGAGTCTTTGATGGAGTTGAAGAATAGATAGTTATTATTATATTTTTCCTTAGTTATGATAAAAAATAAAGTAGATATAAATATTGTAATTGTAATTCTTTCTTGATAACTCTTTTGTTA
Source organism: Ondatra zibethicus (assembly GCA_004026605.1). NCBI lineage: Eukaryota > Metazoa > Chordata > Mammalia > Rodentia > Cricetidae > Ondatra > Ondatra zibethicus. The sequence continues at coordinate 19,818 of PVIU01014547.1, read as the reverse complement.
TATGTAATTTTACTATGTTAAAGTTAAAGTCTTCTTTTTTGTTTAAACAGAAAAGGGGAAATGGTGTAGGAGGCCTTTTGTTTATGTGTTACTTTCATTGGTTAATGAATAAAGAAACTGCCGTGGCCTGATAGGGCAGAACTTAGGCAGCCAGGGAAAACTAAATGGCATGCTGGGAGAAAGGAGGCAGAATCAGAGAGATGCCATGGATCTGCCGGAGACAGATGCTGGGAATTTTAGCCAGTAAGCCACTGCCACGTGGCTATACACAGATTAATAAAAGTGGGTTAAACTAAAATGTAAGAGTTAGCCAATGAGAAGTTAGAGCTAATGAGCCAAGCAGTGTTTTAATTAATACAGTTTCTGTGTGGTTATTTGGCTCTGGGTGGCCGGGACAAACAAGCTGCCCCTGTTGCTTCAGTTGAGAACAAGGCGGATGGAATATTTGCTTACCTATCTGACACAAACAGCCAAAATCTCTTCAGTTAGCTACAACAAAGCTCCTATTCTCTGTCTTTTGGATTTTTCCAACAAGCACTTTGCATGATTGACTCTTTGGCAGCCTTCTCTGTGGGACAGAGACAGAATCCTCCATTAATGGGGCTGCAATCCAAGCACTCGGAGGCAGAGACAGGCAGATCCCTGTGAGTTAGAGGCTAGCCTGGTCGACAGAGCGAGTTCCAGAACAGCCAGGTCAACACAGAGAAACCCTGTCTTGAACCCCTCTCCCCACAAAAAACCAGAGAGGTCAGATAACCTTAGTCTAGAAGAGTTCAGATGGAGAATACCAGCCTTTTTGACAGGAAAACCTTGTGATTTTCTAGCTGGCTGCTCACATCCTTAAACATTTCCTTTGGGGTGTTCTTTTAGTCTTTGAGTCATTGGGTGATGTGAGATTCCCCTCTGTATGCTGTGAATATGTTTTATTACCATTGGTTAATAAAGAAACTGCTTGGGCCTATGGCAGGATAGATTATAACTAGGTGGGAGATCTGAATTGAGATGGAGAGAGAAAGAAGGTGGAGTTGGAAGGATGTCAGCAAACACTGGGGAAGCAAGATGTGAGGTAATAAGCCATGAGCCTCATGGTAAAATATAGAATAATACAAAAGGGTTAAATTGTAAGAGCTAGTTAATAACAAGCCTTAACTAATAGGCTGAACAGTTTGCAATTAATATTAAGCCTCAGAGTAGTTATTCAGGAACTGGAGGGTGAGAGAGAAACCTCTAGTTACAATTGGGCTTTTATTTACTTAAAAATTATCTTAATAAATAAATATATTTTAGGCCTGATGTGGTAGCATAACATGAGGCAAGAAAAGAGAATCACAAGTTCAAGGCATGTCAGTACATAGAAACTTTGTCAAAAGAAACAACAATGAATGTAACTTCTGGATATTTTAATTTTAAATTGACACAATAAATAATTGTACATATCCATAGGAACGGAGCATGACTTAGCAGCACATTTTCAAAGAGTAATGGCCAGTGATATCAGAGGGATTGCATAAACATGGCCTCCAATATTTATCATTAGTTAATGTTAACAATATCCAAAATTATCACCACTTGCCAGAGTGACTCAAGCTGTCAACATGAGGTGACCTTGCTGTTCTCTGGAGCATTAATTCTTACTCCTCCCACCCAGCTGCTTCCACTAGCCATCTGCCTCCAACTCCTTCCCAGGTCCCTAAACTACCACCATTTTATTGTCTGTGTTTCAAGATCAACTCTCTGGATTCTACATATTGTAAGCAAGGTCATGCAGAAATTGTCTTTCTGAGCTTGATTTATTTGGTGTAATACTCTTTGGTTCCATCCACATCCTTGTGAGTGACACAATGCCATCTTTATGACTACATGATTTTTTCATTGGTTTATTTTTCATTTGCTTTATTTTCATTGATTATTTTTATTGTGCACACTCCAGCTGATTCATACATTGGCTAGTGGGAGTAATACTGCACTGAGCACACAAGTGTATACATGTCTTTAATGTACTGGTTTCAGCTCCTTTGGATACATACCCAGTCACTGGATTCCTGGGTCACATGGCAGTTTGATTTCTAGTTGCTCGATGAAGCTATTTTCCATAATGACTACTCCACATGACAGTCTAGACAAGATATGAGAATTCTTTCTTTGTGCCTCTGCTAGCATTTGTCCTTTTAGGTAATAGCCTGAATTTGTAGGCTGCTGTCTATTGCCAGATTTGTACATTCCCACCCATTAGTTCTCCAAATATTTTTTCAGCTCTGTCTTTTCTTTTCCTGCCTCTGAAATTCAAGTGACACAAATAATGGAACTCCTGTGATATCTCACAAGTCCCTAAGGGAATCTTTGTTTCTGCTTGCTTGGATTTTGTTTGGTTTTCATGTGTTCTTAAAGCTAGTCCTCTCTGTTCATATTTAATAATGTCTCCTTTGTTATTTTCCAGTTTTGCAATTCTTTCCTTGGTTCCCTTCATTCTTCTTCTCAAAACTTTACAGTAATTTTTAAAATTATAATATTTTCATGTGGGTCTTCTGCTTCTGAACTGAGTGTATGTTTTCACAATGTGATGTGTTTTCATCGCTTATCACTGAAGCTTGTGATCACCTTGCCATGATCTTTGGGGTCACCCTTATGTTTCTACATGTCAGCACTGAGGTGCATTGCATGCTTCTCTCTCACTCAAGTTTAGATCCTTATCACTTCACACGATGATGACAGCTCTTCATTTGAGTCCTGGATATATATTCCAGGAGATTGTCTGAGATGGTGACTCTGTGTGTGTGTGTGTGTGTGTGTGTGTGTGTGTGTGTGTGTGTGTGTGTGTGTGGTCATATGAGGATTGCAGCAGGACCATGCCAGCTGTGGGTGGTGTCCAGGCTTCCCACATGTTCTCCACGGATGCCACAGGACAGCTGTTTGTCTGGGATGGAAGTCTAAGCTCTTTTCCTAGCAGTTTGGCACAACCCTGATGCTGGTGGTGACGGAGTTGGAACACCTGTATGGTTTGTTGAGGGTGGAAAGTCTAGCCTCTCCTCAGGAGTGGCCTGCATAGGTGGGGCCACTTTCCTCTGTGGTGTCTGACTGCAGCTGGGTGATGATTGCCTGAAGTTTCCAGTCTTGCTAGGCTGTTCGTTTCCTGTTTCTTTGGGTGATGGGTATAAGGTTTTTCTGGACTTTCAGTTTTGTCTTATTTTTGTCTGTACTTGCTGACACATTAGCAGACTATTTAGTTTCAAACCTGGGGTATAAGGGAAAAGAAGACAAGTCAGACATCCACCGCCTTTCAACTGCTGAACCTTAAGGTCCTGGCCAATAATTCTATTCACTTTCAGAATGTCTTCTTTTGTCTTAAATATGTCCAGGCACTTTAATTGTGATCGCTAAGAAGAACAGAGAGAAGAATCCCTTCCTTCCCAGGAGTGAAAGTTGTCTATTGTTCCGTAAGTCTGTATGAGTCACATTTTAATATTGTTCTGGAGCTATTCTGCCTGTCTTTTGCTAGTAGTACTGATATTACAGGATTGGGGAATGTTGAGTGCTCAGTTTGTAGATGTCAACAAGGCCTCTCTCCCATAGCCATAGGCCTAATTATAATTATAATTATATCTAAACGCCTCACTCAGAAGACATTGTTTCATACGTTGGCTCCAGCCAGCAGATAAGCCAACACCAATGTGCCACAGGGCACTGCCCCATCCTGGTACCTGCCTGTTGAAGATTTCCACAGATGCCTGAGGTAAACACCAAGGAAGCACCTACATATTGAAAAGTGGGAGTGATAGTTAATATGCAGGATCACAAGATTAGAGTTCAAAGCCACTGGGATAAAACAGCTTTAGGAAATACAATTTCATTTCTTCAGAAAGTAAATGGTACCACATGATCTCAGGACAGAGCCAGACTAATACCAGGTTCCTACAGAGCGAACTAATATGCGAAAAGAGATGTTAAACTGTGTTGTGGGACAATGGTCTTGTATCCTGTCACTTGTATCATTTTAATAAAATGCTGATTGGCTAGTAGCCAGTCAGGAAGTATAGGTGGGGTGACCAGGCAGGAAGTATAGGCAGGGCAACAAGAACAGGAGAATTCTGGGAGGAGGAAAGAATCAGTCTGCAGTTGACAGAGAGGAAGCCAGACACAGAGCAAGCAAGATGAGAATGCCTCGCTGATAAAGGTACCAAGCCACATGGCTAACACAGACGAGAACTATGGGTTAATGTAAGATGTAAGAATTAGTTAATAAGAAAACATGAGCTACTAGGCCAACCAGTTTATAATTAATGTGGGCCTCTATGTATTTATTTGGAATTGAATGGCTATGAGACCTGGGTGGAACAGAAACCTCTGTCAACAAAACTGTGTTAGGTTTTGCTAAGCAGTAGTGGTGCACACTTTAATCCTAGCACTCGGGAGGCAGAGGCAGGCGGAATCTCTGTGAGTTCAAGGCCAGCCTGGTCTACAGAGTGAGCTCCAGGACAGCAAGGGCTGTTACACAGAGAACCCCCATTTTGAAAAAAAAAACAGCAACAAAAACTGTGTTAGTTTTGGCCTAAAATTTCTTCTCTATGTACTTTATATTTGACGTGGAGTTTTCTCTGCACACAGTGAACTGCAGCCTAACTTAATGTTCCATAGACCGTAGCCAACTCTAACAGCAATAAGCCATCTCTGAACAAGCATAGCAGTTCACTTGAGTAAGACAACTGTTCATCCCAGGTTCAAACACAGCAGGTGGCCATTGGGCTAAGTTAGCATCATCTCTGCTTCCTGGATATCACTTCCTTTTCTTTGTATGAAACCAACCAGCACATGCCACAAGGTGCAACCTTGCAGACCGTTTCTGAGCTGTCACTTTTTGATTCCAGAGCTGCAAATTAAACTGGCAGGATTTGTCTTAATTTTTTTGAAAGAGATTCATCATTTTAAACTTAGAAATTAAATAGCCGTAAGAGAAGCTATATTAATTTAACTTAAATTTAGAGCGACACCTTGGCATAAGCACTTAAAACTAGATGTCTCATGGATATCAAGAAATCCAGGGGCTGGAGAGATGGCTCAATGGTTAAGAGCAGGTAATTCTATTGCAGAGGACGTGAATTTGCTCCCCAGTACCCACATGCGTAGCTCAAAAGACCCTCTTTTAGATTCCACAGTCAAATACACTCTTACTTAAAAAGACCTCCCCCATTTACACATAATTTAAAAATAAAAATACATTAACATATACAATTCACGATGATTAACATGATAATCATCATGGTCAACATGATAATCTCATTAAATGCTGAAAAAGTTTTCGACAAAATTCAATACCTCTTCATGATAAAGGTCTTGGAAAGAGCAGGGATACAAGAAAAATACTTAAACATAATAAAGGCAATATGCAGCAAGTAAACAGTGAACATCAAACTAAATGGAGAGAAACTCAAAGTGATCCCACTGAAATCAGGAACAAGACAAGAGTGTTCACTTTCTCCATATCTATTCAATATCGTACTTGATGTTCTAGCTACAGCAATAAGACAACAAAAGGAGATCAAGGGAATACAAACCAGAAGTCAAACTCTTACTATTTGCTATTGATACAATAGTAACATAAGTGACCCCAAAAAATCCACCCCAGAGAACTCCTACAACTGATAAACACTTTCAGTAATGTAGCAGTATACAAGATTAACTCAAAAAAAAAGTAGCCCTCCTATATACAGATGATTAACGGGCTGAAAAAGAAATCAGAGAAACATCACCATTTGCAATATCCACAAATAACATAAAATATCTTGGGATAACTCTAATCAAACAAGTAAAAGATTTGTATGACAAGAACTTTAAATCGTTCAAGAAAGAAATCAAAGATGACTTCAGAAAATGGAAAGATCTCCCATGCTCTTGGATAGGTAGGATTAACGTAGTAAAAATGGCAATCTTACCAAAAACAATCTACAGATTCAATGCAATGCCCATCAAAATCCCAGCAAAATTCTTCACAGACCTCAAAAGAACAGTACTCAACTTCATAGGGAAAACCAAAATACCCAGGATGACCAAAACAATCCTGTACAATAAAAGAACCTCTGGATGCACCACCATCCCCGACTTCAAATCCTACTATAGAGCTACAGTAATGAAAACAGCTTGGTATTGGCATAATATCAGACAAAAGGACCAATGGAATTGAATCGAAGACCCAGATATCAACCGACACACCTATGAACACCTGATTTTTGACAAAGAAGCAAAAATTATAAAATGGAAAAAAATCTTCAACAAATGGCATAACTGGATATTGACATATAGAAGAATGCAAATAGATTCATATCTATCATTGTGCACAAAACTCAAGTCCAAATAGATCAAAGACTTCAACATAAAACCAACCGCACTGAACCTCATAGAATAGAAACTGGGAAGTAGCCTTGAATCCATTGGCACAGGAGACCGCTTCCTAAATATAACCCCAATAGCACAAACACTGAGAGCAACAATTAATAAATGGGACTTCCTGAAACTGAAAAGCTTCTGTAAAGCAAAGGACACAGTCAACAAGACAAAACAGCAGCCTAAAGACTGGGAAAAGATCTTCACCAACCCCACATCTCACAGAGGACTGATCTTCAAAGTATGCAAAGAACTCAAGAAACTAGACAGCAAAAGAACAAATAATCCAATAAAAAGTGGGGGTACAGACATAAACAGAGAACTTTTAACCAAGAAATCCCAAATGGTTGAAAGACACTTAAGGATGCTCAACATCCATAGCCATCAAAGAAATGCAAATCAAAACAACTCTGAGATTCCATCTTATACCTGTAAGAATGGCCAAGATCAAAAACACTGATGACAACTTATGCTGGAGAGGATGTGAAAAGGGAACACTCCTGCATTGCTGGTGGGAGTGCAAATTGGTACAGCCCCCTTTGGATATCAATATGATGATTTCTCAGTAAATTGGGAATCAATATACCTCAAGACCCAGCAATACCACTCTTGAGCATTTACCCAAGGGATGCTCAATCATACCCTAAGGACATTTGCTCAGCTATGTTCAAAGGAACATTATTTATAATATCTAGAACTGGGAAGCAACCTAGATGCCTCTCAACTAAAAATGGATAAAGAAGATGTGGTACATTTACACAATGGAGTACTTACTACTCAGTGGTAAAAAATAATGACATCTTAACATTTGCAGGCAAATGGTTGGAAATATAAAAAAAAATCCTGGATGAGGTACCTCAAACCCAGAAAGACAAATATCATATATACTCACTCATAAGTGGCTTTTAGACAAAAAGCAAAGAATAACCAACCTACAGTCCATAACCCTATAGAACCTAGATAACAAAGAGAGACATACATGGATCCACATAAGAAGGAGAAAAAGGCAAGATCTCCTGAGGTTATTAAAAATGTGAGGGGCAGGGGGGTAGGGTACAGGGAGGAAGGAATTAGAGGGGGAAATATATACTTCAATTAAAAACAATAAACAAAATAAATTTAATAAAAAGAAATAAAAAGAGTGGTAAAAAATAGAAGTAACTGTTGCAGTGTGTGTTGCTAAATAATATTTGGAACTCTGTGCTTCACTAACTGGAGTTGGCAAGTGTAGCTGAAGGTCACATGAAAGGTGGTAAAAACTTGTCTGAGTTCATGAGGAGAAAGGAAGGAAACATGCCTGATGACACAGTGGAAAAAGAATGACTCGCTCTGCCTAGCTCCAGACATGCAGACATCCTGTAAGAATAAGTATGTAGGCTGAAGAAATGGCTCAGTGGTTAAGAGCACTTGCTGCTCCTGTGGAGGACCTGGCTTCATTTCCCAGCATCCACATGGAGGCACACAACCCCCTGTAAATCTAGTTCTAAGAGATACGGCACTCTCTTATGACCTCCATGGGCTTCTGCACACAGGTGGTACGCACACACGTCCACTCAAGCACACAATGATACAAGTAAAATAAATTAATTAAATATTAACTAAATATTTTTAAAAGAATAAGTTTGTAAACAGTAGAAGGATTCAGAGAAATTGGGGATACAAGATGCCTCTGGACCAGTTGACTCTAACATCCATTTAAAGACCCTGTGAATCCAAATGATAAATGGGCCGAGAAAGAAATCAGAGAAACATCACCCTTCACAATAGCCACAAATAACATAAAATATCTCGGAGTAACTCTAACCAAACAAGCGGAAGACTTGTATGATAAGAACTTTAAATCTTTGAATAAAGAAATTGAAGAAGACACCAGAAAGTGGAAAGATCTCCCACACTCTTGGGTAGGCAGAATTAACAGTAAAAATGGATATCTTACCAAAAGCAATCTACAGATTCAATGCAATGCCCATCAAAATCCCAGAAAAATTCTTAACAGACCTCGAAAGAATGGTACTCAACTTCATATGAAAAACAAAAAACCCAGGATAGCCAAAACAACCCTATACAATAAAAGAACTTCTAGAGGCATCACAATTCCTGACTTCAAACTATACTACAGAGCTACAGTACTGAAAACAACCTGGTAATAGCATAAAAACAGACAGGAGGACCAATGGAACCCAATCGAAGACCAAGATATTAATCTACATACCTATGAATTCCTGATTTTTGACAAAGAAGCAAAAAATATAAAATGGAAAAAAAATAAAGCATATTCAACAAATGGTGCTGACATAACTAGATATCAACATGTAGAAGAATGAAAATAGATCCATATCTATCATGCACAAACTCAAGTACAAATGGATCAAAGACCTCAACATAAAGCCAGCAACAATGAACCTCATAGAAGAGAAAGTGGGAAGTACACTTGAACGCATTGGCACAGGAGACCATTTCCTAAATAGAACCCCAGTAGGACAGACACTAAGAGAAACAGTTAATAAATGGGACCTTCTGAAACTGAACAGCTTCTGTAAAGCAAAGGACATGGTCAGCAAGACAAAACAGCAGACTAAAGAAGGGGGAAAGATCTTCACAACCCCACATCAGACAGAGGTCTGATCTCCAAAATATACAAAGAACTCAAAAAAATGGCCATTAAAAGAACAACTAATCCAATAAAAAAGTGGAGTACAGACCTAAACAGAGAACTCTCAACAGAGGAATCTAAAATGGCTGAAAGACACTTAAGGAAATGTTCAACATCTTTAGTCTTCAGAGAAATGGGAATCACAACAACTCTGAGATTCCATATTACACCTATATGAATGGCCAAGATCAAAAACACTGATAACAACTTATTCTGGAGAGGATGTGAGATAAAGGGAACACTCCTGCATTGCTGGTAGGAGTGCAAGCTGGTACAGACCTTTTTGATATCAGTATGGTGATTTCTCAGAAAATTAGGAAATGACCTTCCTCAAGACCCAGCAATACCACTTTTGGGTATATATCCAAAGGATGTTCAATCATGCCACAAGGACATGTGCTCAACTATGTTCATAGCAGCATTGTTTGTTATAGCCAGAACCTGGAAACAACCTAAATGCCCCTCGACCGAAGAATGGAGAAGGAAAATGTGGTACATTTACATACTGGAGTACTACACAGCAGAAAAAAATAATGACATCTTGAAATTTGCAGGCAATGGATGGAGCTAGAAAACATCATATTCAGTGAGGTAACCCAGAGCCAGAAAGACAATTATCACATGTACTCACTTATAAGTGATTTTTAATCATAAAGCAAAGAAAACCAGCCTACAAATCACCATCCCAGAGAACCTAAACAACAATGAGGACCTTAAGAGACATACATGGATCTAATCTACATGGGAAGTAGAAAAAGATGAGATCTCCTGGTAAATTTGGAGCATGGGGACCATGAGAGAGGGTTGAAGGGGAGGGGAGAGGAGCAGAGAAAAATGTAGAGCTCAATAAAATCAATAAAAATCAATCAATCACTCAATCAATAAAGAGCCTGTGCATCATCAAGGACTGAGTCCTAAGGAGCAGGGAAAAGTGGTGATGGGATGTTGGGGAAGGGGCCAGCATCATAAAACTGATCATGGCTGACTTGGTTTTAATGAGATCTGAACACAAGTAACATTAGTAAGAAAGAAAAGAGGTATTTTCAGCTAAGATGAATTTCATTATTATCCAAGAAAACAAAAACTCAGGGTTTTGTAAGGAAAGGTGAACAAACAGAAGCTGGATGATTGCAGAGTCTGAAGGGAATGGGATTTGGAAATTGTAACAGAAGTCTCTGCTTGCATTTTTTATTATTTATTTTGAAAGTCTGTATATGTGTACTATATTTATAGCACTCCCTCCATTTAACTTGATATGTGCCCCCTCAGATTCATGGCCTCTTGTTCTTTAAGTGTGTGTATGTGTGTGTGTCTTCTGTGGGATAATACTCTTGTCCCCTGTATAAATTTTTCACTTGTATTGGTTTAATAAAACACTGATTGTCCAGTAGCCAGGCAGAGTGACCACACTAGGAGAATTCTGGGAAGAGGAAAGTCTCAGCCTTCCATCACCAGGTGTAGAGGAAGCAAGATGAGAATGCTGTACTGATGAAAGGTGCCAAGTCATGTGACTAAACATAGACTAAGAGAAATGGGTTAAGTTGTAAGAGGCAGTTAATAATAAGCCTGAGTTAATAGGCCAACCAGTTTATAATTAATACATACCTTTATGTGTTTTCTTGGGACTGGATGGCTGTGGGACTGGGCGGAACAGAAACTTCCATTTGAATGTTTCTGTCTGTCTGTTTACATATGGGTAAATTTGGAAATAGAACCTGCTGGTCCATTTACAGTTGCTGCTATGTACATGTTTTCAGGATTGACCCCTTAGTGGGACCATGGAACCTAGAAGTGAACCAGCTAATGCCTATGGGTAAGTGTAGTGCTCACCGTCCTCAAAGAAACTTCTTCTTTGTAGCAGAGACCACTGCACCATGCCAAGGTGAAAGCACAGAGAACAATGACTGTGGCGCGGCCAGGCTTAGCCAATACATCTACAGCTCAGGCTCAGAGAGCACCGTGACAGGGAAGCCCTAGTGATGAAATGGCAACAGTGTGGTAGGCTAAACAAGACATGAACAATGACAACCCTAGTTGGCATGTCAACATGGAAGGGCGAAAATGATGGGACCCCACTCTTAGAGGAGGAGCTGCGGGCAATCAAGGACTGCTGAGAGGGAGAAACAGTATTCTGGGGTTGAATATGTTTGCATTTTTAAAAAATAATTTTCTATAGTAAGACAATAATCCCAATTTAATTGTAAATGAGAATAAAACTTTCAGCTGGTTTCAAAATACTTCTTAAGAAGCGAGTGAGTTTGCCACCTAGTGACTGTTTCCTGGTTGTCAAAATTGGAGACTCTTAAATGATGGCTTTTCTGAAGCCAGCCTGCACACTGCCCTCGCCTGGACATTGTCCTAAGTTACAGGTTCCCAGGACACGCCAGGAATCCGAAGCTTCGTGTTCAGAGAGCTTGGGGGTTTGTTTTGATTTTAGTTACAGAGCTTCAGATGATTCACCTGGTCCAAGTCAGCCACCAGCATTTGGGGCCTGAATAAGAGGCAGGGAGCATCCTGGAGGTAGATTCCTGCAACACAGATGATCCGCGAGTGATGACGGGCTTACGTATCAATAAGCCTTGCAATGTGAGCCAAAAATATCATAAGTGCATTTAAATCACTGAATGTACATCGTAGTTGCGCTTTGGTTACATTAGCCATTAGTATAAAGCTTATTCTCTAACAAAGTGTGGACTATCTCATTCAATTAATTATTGAGCCTCTGTGTCTGAAAGATACTGACAGCACATTGCACTGTAGACTGTTCTCATTCCCACGATAACCCATTGATAACCCACCAGCCTTCTGCTCCTGCTTGGCATCTTTGAGGGTCTAGGAAAACATGATCAAAATCTGAGTTTGTTTTTTATCACATATGGTCTGCGTTCATATTACTATAAAGTAGTTTAAAAAGTTAGCCGAATCATCATAAATGGGGGACCATCTGTATACACTCAATTGTCCCAAGATCTGGATTTATGTATGTACAACTTACTGCTACAGCTTCATATCTGGCATCTGGCATATAAGATTTTCTGTCTTCTTATGGGATGTAGACTTACAAGGCAAGAATTCTGTTACTGAATTATGTCTCCATCACTTTGTGCCCAGTATTTAATATTTAATTCCCACCTTGGCAGTGCTGTGAATTTACCTTACTGTTATACACAAATATGCCTAGCCAAGGATACTTATTATAATACTGATTTGGTTAATGAATGATTAATCAAAAAGTAATTAAATACCTGCCAGCTTGAAAAATGTCACGAAATCCTAGCCATGAAATCCTGTGCAGTATTAAAGCATAATGGATAGCCGTTATACACAACTTTTGTTCATCTGTGGTACTTAGCATTGGACTCATGGCGAGTAAGGGAATGTCAGCAGTGTCAAACTTTAATAACAAAGCAAGAATTCATAAGAGAAAATAATCTGGGAGAAGACTAAGTCCTCTTAACAACACACTGAACAAGTTCTGTATAGTTACATAATCAAATTAAGTTGATTAAGAAACAGTCACATGATAAAACAACAGTGAGATGAGAGTGTGGCAGAAGAACAGAGTCTGGTGCTCTTACAATACGTGCAAGTGTAAGACAAAGGACTAGAGCAACGTGTGATACTATAATTTTCCCTTGTAGTTTTCTGTTTTTACAACTTTACCATTTACATATTTTCTTTTTAAAACTTACTTTACTGTTTACATATATATTTACCTTTTATTTGATTTACTTTATTTTACTGCTTTATATATTTACTTTCATAATTTCACTCTTATTATTTCCTAAAACAAATACATGTCAGCAGATCCAAGGCCTCTTTTCATAGCAAGAGTAAGTGGAAATAACACAGTCTCTTCATTCACTTTTGGCTCTGAGGAAGCCTTGTGCCATATCCAAGAGTTAGAGAGCGTCTCTTTTTCAGTGGGCACCGGACCAAGGGAGCTTTCACACAGGTAAACTCTATCTTCATCCCACCTGTTGCTTTGAAGGCTGGTGGCGATCAGCCCCACACCTGAGAAAAGCTCGTAGCTTCATATAATCTGGACTCATGTGGACCAGAGAGCTTCAACACTAAACAAGAACCATGGCTGACATGGCGGGGGAGTCCCACACATCCAAGGAACATTACTCAAAAATTCTACAGACTAAAGTTCCTGTTCACAGTAAACAGACCTTGTCAGCATTCAGAGCTCGAGCAAAGCGAAGCAGGAAGTACCACTGCAATATGCACACGTGACTCACTGTTTTACACCAACGAAGGCCTCTTTAGTTCCTTCTCGTCTCCTCCTCACACTCGGTTCTGTCTTTTACATAGGCACGTGGTGTTGAGCAGTTTGGGATATCCTGTCTGAATGACCGTTCACTATGGTACCAGCAGCACATCAAATCTGATACCTAACTTTTAGCACAGTTGTGAACTAAGGAAGACATGCATACACTTCCAACAATGTCTGTTCCCCAAGAACCTGTCTCAGGCCGTCTTGACCCGTGTCTGTGATTCTCTTTAATTTCTTGATGTGAGATATCTATAAAGAAGACTTCTCTTCATCGGAGATGGAACTATCCCCCACAGTACCAGGTTAGTAAGTCTGGACTGCGCACGGACCTACACAGAACCCAGAAAATGATTTGGAAGTCAGTGGAAAAGACACCCATGACAGTGATTTTAAATATGGGTTCATGGTCATTTCGGGACCTGTTACAAATGAAAACAATACATTTCCTATTCAACGACCTTCTACCATAGATGGTATTCCAAGGTTGGTGCCAGATCCCATGAGAATTGACTGCTAAAATGATTGCTTGGTTTAATAGAACACACCTGCTACAGCTTCCAGACTTTCTCTGCCTTATTGTCTTAAGCAGAAAAAAAAAACCTGAAATTAAAATGATTTAACTTCTGCTACTAACTTATTAATGACATAACATAATCTATAAAAATTCAAATATGGCAACAGCTGTATTTCTAAGCTTGGGACATGTGTAATAAAGTACCCCATAAACTTTAAAGCACTGTCCATTGAGTGGCAGGCAGTGTCTGCTCGCAGTTCCTTCTTCTTGGCCTTTCTTATCCACAGTCCATGTGTCTAAGGGAGCCTTCCTCTGTCCTACTCTCTTGAGCCCCCTGCTCACCACTACAGCTTCTTAGTCCTCTGATGGAGGGATTGTTTTTAAACTTCAAAATACATGTTGTCCCACTTAAGGCCGTCAACTGCAAAGTTCTTATTTACCTATAGATATATAGTCATTCTAAATGTGCAAATCTTAAAGACCTCTGCCTTATTCTGTGTGTGTGTACGTACACATGTATGTTTGTGCATGAGTGCATATCTGTGTGATAAATGTACATGCTCCAGATTGTGGAGTGTATGCATGCATTAGTGAGGGTGCACATGCACATGGGTAGTGTGACGAGGCCAGAGGCCAACTTTGAGTGCCTTTCTCTGTTGTTCTTCACTTTCTATTTTTGGCACAAGTCTCCCACCGGACCTGGAGCTCATCAATCCATCCAGGCCGGTTGGTCAGGGAGTTCTGGGGATTCACTTGACGCCACTCACTTATTGCTAAGGCTCTAGGTTAGTATCCCCGCCCCCCCATCCTGCCTTCTTCCTGATCACCTGTCCCTTTCCTTACATTATCCATTCAGTAAAGCCCGGGAGCATCTCTTCACTTCTGTGCTTCCCAGAACTTTGTGAAATATTTCAAGCCTAAGAAGCTGGACAGGATCGGGTAGCCTGCCCTGACAGACTGGAGTATTGGGTGGCAAATGGAAGGCAGATATTTATAAACAGAAAAGCCAAGGAAAGTGGCTTGCAGGGAGCGCCCTGCAGGCAGGCAAAAATCAATGCTAAAGCACACTGCTCCCGTGGCTGGTCATGGACAGTTTTTCTTTTTGGACACAAGGTGGCAGAATATCTCCACTTTTCTCATTCCTCTGAAGGCAGCTAAGAGAGGCTGAATCTGTTCATTTTGGAGATCTATGTTTATTTGTCTTTAAATGAAGATGGTCCAACTGAAAGGGAGCATAGCTGAAGCACAGCCTGTCTCACTGCACAGGAACCCAAGTGCCTCCGTGTGTATGACCACCTCAGCGTGGTGTCTTGGTGAAGTCTTCCTTCTTTTATTTATAGAGAAGCAGATAGATATACACATGCACACATATACACACATGTACATATGTAGATATGTATGTATGTATGTATGTATCCCTCACCAGTGCTCTGAAGGGCTGTCCATGAGTGCTCAAACATGGGGAAAGGGAACAACCTACCAAGGGAATTGAGAATTGAGGTGTGCACCTGTCCCCCAGATAACAGACCAGACGGTGGCCTTTGGAGTCCCCACACATAAAGACCTAAGACGACATTTGCTCTCTCCACCTTCTTATGGTTTTCTCCCACCGTCTCAACAGCTCCTTTGTGCTCAGACCATTCCTGTGTAAAAGCCATTGGGTTGGTTTCAAGTTTTTATTTACAATTTAAACTCAGTTATAATTTCTCGACTTAATTGCTTTCAGTGTGCTTTTTTTTGCTCAAAATTATTATCTTTTTATTTAAAAAACAAGAATACCAGGAAACAAAATACAGATTTGATGCAGAACCCACTGGTCAGGTTGTCTGTTGTTTGGGAGTCTCCAAGGGACAGGAGGAATAATGTCCACATTTCAAGGGACAGGAGGAATATGTCCACATTTCAAGGGACAGGAGGAATATGTCCACATTTCAAGGGACAGGAGGAATATGTCCACATTTCAAGGGACAGGAGGAATATGTCCACATTTCAAGGGACAGGAGGAATATGTCCACATTTCAAGGGACAGGAGGAATAATGTCCACATTTCCTTATGAAGCTTACAGTCCTCCTTTCCTTCCCTGGATGCTCATCATTAGGAGAATTCTGGGAAAGTAGAAGAATATTAGTAATGAATTCAGAGCAGATGTCAGTAACAGCAATGTATTGATGCCCGGCATAAGGAGAGCTAGTTTTCTGGCAGACAAGGATATTTGGCACAGGGATGACTCTGTGGCCTTTCTATGCTTGCTCTGCCTTCCCCTCGTGGCCACACACTGGTTCCTGAGCATCCCAATACCATGCTCATGCTAAGCCAAGGAGAAGGTCTGAGAAAAAAGAAATGGGGCACCAGCTGAGTACGTCTCTCTTGCCATAAGACAAACGCTTCCCTCAACAGGAGACATAGGTCCCCTCCCAGACCTGCACTACAAGACCGTACTAGCCAGAAACCCATCTATGCTCAGGAGAGGGAGAAAGACAGATCTGGGATACTTTGGGAGTGGTCAGTGCTTGGTAACTGTGGAGCTGGATCCTGGTCTGACCCTCTCGCTTCTGTTGCTCTTTCCCCATCTCCATGCCACTTCCTCCGTCTTCTGTTCCCCTCTAGATGGAGTCAGAACCAGCAAAAGTGAGGTTTGCTTCAGAAATAAAACTTGCTGAATAGGACACCAAATGCACAGCAGAGGGACGGGCATAGTCAGCCACAGAGTGAGATCAGGGGAGTGTCTCGTGCCTTGTCCGGGGGATTCTTCTCACACACCTTACCTCTCTCCTGGAGGCGGATTAAAACCGTTACCTCTTAATTCTTCAACTAACGCCAACAGTCTCCTATGGATCATTGAACTACAGGTGATCATAGAAAAAGCACATTTATTTTCATTCTGAAGCGCAAACAACACACATCAAGGCACGCATGACATTCACAGGTTATTTTAAGGTGTCGCCTACCCAAATTACCTACTAGATAATTCCTAATGAAAATTTTTATTTAAAAAGAGCATTAGAGCTTTGAGTAGAAATTCTTAGAGCTATTATAGCAGCTCAGTGTCCTGGAGGTTTGTTAGCTTGCTTGTTTTCGCTGTGTCCGCTCTTCCTCCAGGACAGGAGGAGAGGACTGGCTCAGATTCCTGGGGGCTAGTCACCATCGCTCTCACTGGAGCTGCCGCTGGATGAGGACTCGCTGCTGTCTCTTCTGTGGGTGCTGAAGCGCCGGGGGTCATGGGGCCTTCGCGAAGGCCAGGCATCTCTCCATCGTGACATCCCTTTTTTCCGTGGAGAATTGTTTCGTCCATGGAGTACATAATGGTTTTTTCTGCTGTGTGTTATTATAAATCGCTCATTACTGGGACTGTTAGAGGAATCTCCTTTACTTTTAACCTCATTACCAAGACTGTGAGAAGGTAGAACCGGGCCCTGACTGTCCCCTTTGCCTGGAAACCTTTGTTTTTCAGTCAAGGTCACTTGGTTCCTGTAGGATTCTTCCGCGTCTTTCCTAGAACCACCTTTGCTGCGCTTAGGAATCTCATTGTAACTGGCGCTCCCGGCGCCGTCGGTGCTGCCCCCTTTCGGCTTCTCTTTGGAGGGCACTCGTGGATAGTGAAATTCTACTTTCCCTTGATGAGCATTTAGGCTGCCAGCATCAATTCTGTTTCCTTCTTTTCCAGGGAGTTCCTTAAAATTAGTACTGCCTGTGATGTCATTGCCGCCCTCCACCAGGCTCACACCAGCAGCACCTGCCCGTTGTGTGGTTTTGTCTCTGGTTTCAACAGCATCACCGCCATGGGTTTCTCTCTCTGGGATCTCATTAGAACCCAGTCCACTTGTGTGGGGGTTAACAATCTCAGATTTGTCAGAGCCTGAGAGGCCTGTGCGACTACCTGAGCTTTCTAGAGCAGGTCCAACAGCACCTCCTTGGCCAGGAATGTGCGTGAAACGTTGTCCATCCCCACTGAAAGGAGGGACATCGTTATCACCCCTCACTTGAATGTCTGCAGAACCGCTGCCTTCAAAGTCACTAGGGATCTTTCTGATTTGGGGGCGATGTGTTGGGTAGTGAGGGCTTCGTTGGATCTGGTGGGTAAGTTTGCTTTTCACTGGGTTGTTCTGGGATAGTAGACTCCTCTTTTGAATCTTTTCATCTTTCAAGTGGTCTTTAGCATCGCTGACATGTGCTGTAATCGTGTTTGGAACACTCTTAGGTTTCTTCTCTGTATTTTTGTGCCTCCGTAGTTCACTCCCAGTCACCTGTCTCTCTGTATGCTGTGTGATACTTCTAATGAGAGCAGCACCATCCCTTTCCTGGTCAGGCAGGTTAAAGAGGGCGTGGTCTCCGTCCTCTGCTCCATTGTCCCCCGTGAGCTCAGGATACACAGATGCTATGAAATCCCCATAGGTGCTGCCTTTGTTGGTGGTACCATCCTCTTCGTTCATCATCTGCAGATTTATAAAAAGATTTGGGGCTTTTACTATTTTTATTACTTTCATTGGCTTCAAAAAGAAACAAGCCTTTTTCTTTTTTCTGGGTAATGGTTTCTTAAGGCATCAACTCACAATTTCTTCCTTTGTCAAACTGGTGAAGAGCAATATTGCCTCTGCTCTTTTCTTTTTCCCAAAGTAAAATTTTCAGCATAAAGTAATTATTTTATGTTAACTTTTAAAAATCAGGTAATTCATAGAAAGTGTTTAAAACCTGAAACATATTTAGTGAAAAGCCTACAACTCAATCAGGGTGGAATGGGGCAGAGCAAGGTCCGTGGAAGAAGAAGAATGAGATAGATTTAATGGCCACGTAAGATTCAAATCTTCAGAAGCAAAATGGTGAGACTACTTTTAGACTAAGTAGTAGAATCAATATATTTTTAGAGACACTTTGGTGTGTTTGTTTTCCTTGAGTGTGTTAACATCTTGGTTTTGATAATTAAAGATTTGAATAGATGAAAGTTCCCATGGAGAAAAATAGAAATTATCCAAACGCTTACACCTATGTGAGGTGTAAGGAAGATCACGGAGATGGTAAAAGTAGTTCAGGTAAGCAAAGGCCATGGCGAGCTGCATCGAATGAGATAACAGAATGCCCAAATGTTTTCAGCCTTATCATTTTTAATGTGTGTGGATGTTTTGCCTGTATAAGTGTCTGTGCACCATGTGTGTGCCCGATGCCCACAGAGGCCAGAGAGACCATCAGATCCCTTGAAAGTGAGGTTATAGATGGTTGTGAACTACCACCTGAGTGTGGGAAGACAAACCCTGATTCTCTTTCTGGGAGAGCAGTGAGTGTTCCTAACTGTAGAATCATCTCCGCAGACACCAAACAGTTTCAAATCTCTCCAGTGCTCACTAAAGTAACCCAGGACCCAGGCACCAATCACATCAGCTGCCATCCCTCTTCAGGCTGGGTGAGCTGCAGAGACATGTGATCTGGGGAAACATGTGACCTGGCAAGTCATGTGATCCAGGGAGGCATGTGACCCAAAGAGATGTGTGACCCCAGGATGCTACTTTGTTTCTTTGAACATCAGACATCTCACTACAAGATAAGAAAATGAATACATTTCAGGATTTCTAAAAGAAATAATCTTGTTCAATGATACAATGCAAGCCAAGTATCTATTGCAATGTCTCTCTCATCCACCAAGGTCTATATCAACGATGCTAGCTGTCCCTCAATCAGGACTGTGTGGCATCCGTGATGTCATGCTAGCTTGCTTCCCTACAGAGTGGCAACAGCAGCCACTTCCTCATAGGAGGCACAACTGTCCTCTCAAGTCTTTACATCTTATGACGTGGCCGCTAACTGTGGACTCCTCCTTCTCCCTTTTCCCCGTATTCTGAATGTCACCCTTTGACTGTGACTTCTGCAAGCCTGTGGCCACTGATCACACATTGTCTAAAGAGAGTCTTGATAGCCTCAATCTCTGATTAAGAACACTAGGAGTGTATGTACAAGAACTAGTTCCAGGACAGCCTCTAAAGCTACAGAGAAACCCTAACCCTGTC
>PVIU01014546.1:21734-51627 GCA_004026605.1 Ondatra zibethicus | reverse complement strand
CCCCCCCCCCCCACACACTTTAATTTGCTAACCCATGG
Source organism: Ondatra zibethicus (assembly GCA_004026605.1). Lineage (NCBI taxonomy): Eukaryota > Metazoa > Chordata > Mammalia > Rodentia > Cricetidae > Ondatra > Ondatra zibethicus. The sequence goes on along the minus strand of PVIU01014546.1, from coordinate 51,589 downwards.
GCTTCAATTTGTACTGTCCTTCTCCTTCTGGATGTGGGGCCATCCATTAGAGAGTGCTTCATTGTGTCTTGGCTTTTTTATGTTTTTTACATTAAAAAGTTTGTTTTTTTAACTTTTAAATTTCATTTTATGTGCATGGGTAGGTGATTTGCCAGTGTGTCTGTGTACTGCTTGGATACCTACTACCCATGCAGGCTAGAAGAGTGCATTGGATCCCCCTGGAACTTGGGTTTAATGACTGTCATGAGCCACTCTGTGGGTGCTGGCATTGGAAACTGGATCCTCTGGAAGAACAGCCAGTACTCATAACTACTGAGACATCCTTCCAGCTTCTCACTGTTTTTGATTTTCACCTTTTTGTACTGCTGGTAATCAAACTTAGGACCTGGTACACACTAAGCCTGTATTGTGTACCTTCTTTGTTATTTTTTTTTTAATTTTTCAAGACACAGTTTCAATATGTATCTCTGGCTGTCCTGGAACTCACTCTGTAGACTGCCAGGCTGGCCTCGAACTCACAGAGATCTGCTTGCCTCTGCCTCCCTGAGTGCTGGGATTAAAGTATTTTAACCTTAATAATCAATAAATAGGGTTTTTAAGTTGTGAAGACTTCATAATATTGGTGAACTAGGGAATGCATTTAAAGTTGTTTGACAATAAATTTTGGATTTAGAAATGGATTGTTTTATGCCATTATTCAAAATGATTCTAATTTGAGGAAAGCGCTGAGCTGAATGGAAAGGAATGGGAGAGTGGAGAAGGTTGTTAGAGGGAGTTGGGGGAGCAGAGAATAGGTTCAAAATACATTGTGTGAAATTCTCAAAGAACTAATAAAAATGTTAAAAAGTATTCTACTTTTAATTAGTGCAGTGTCTATTACCAGGGCTAGTTTTGATTGATTATAGCTTGCTATTATACATTGTCTGATTTGATTTTCTTCTTTCCAAGGACTCACCTGCCATTGGACCCAGAGGCCTTTTTGTGGGAGACCTTGTCACTCATCTTCAGGATTGCCCTGTTACTAACGTGCAAGATTGGAATGAATGTTTAGATACCATTGCATATGAGCCCCAAATTGGTTACTGTATAAGTGCATCAACGTTACAACAATTAAGCTTCCCAGTTAGAGGTGTGTGCATTCTCTCAATATAACATAATGCTTCAAGTACCAGTCCTTTCCATTACTAACCCTGAGACCATATCTATTGATTTATTTTGTTCCAATTGTTTTAAAGTAAGTTATTAAAATAAATAGGCTCAAGCTAATAGATATTCTCTTCTTGGTATATTGGGTATTTGTTTCCTGTATTATATACTGTTGAACCTATAATTTCTTTTATAATATTATATTTGACTTTTAGAACTCAAAACACTATTGTTTGTGCTGAGTGTGTAACTCAAGTTTTTCGAGACAGGGTTTCTCTGTAGCTTTGGAGCCTGTCCTGGAACTAGCTCCGTAGACCAGAGATCCACCTGCCTCTGCCTCCCGAGTGCTGGGATTAAAGGTGTGCGCCACCACCGCCCAGCTAAAAGATACTATTTATTTATTATATATACAGTGTTCTGCCTGTATGTGTGACTGCAGACCTGAAGAGGGCACCAGATCTCATTGTTGTGAGCCACCATGTGGTTGCTGGGAATTGAACTCAGGACCTCTGGAAGAGCAGCCAGTGCTCTTAACCTCTGTGCCATCTCTCCAGCCCTGATAGAAGATTTGTATAACATGTACAATGACCTGAGTTCTATCTCTAGTACCACAGAAAAAAAAAGTAATTGTAAAAATGTGTAAAATCAGCTGGATGTGGTGGTGAGTGCCAGCACTTGGGAGGCAGAGGCAGGTGGATCTCAAAGAAAAAAAAGAATCCCTTTCTTTTTCTCACTAAAATATAACTAAACAAAAGCAGTTATAGAAGTCATGTGTGGGTGCTAACATGTCCAAACCTATCTGGGGTAGTGTTTTTTTAGTGTGTTTTGTATAGCAGAAGTCTAGGGAAGTTGTCTTGACTTCCATAAAGACCTAGGAAGTAGGTTTGTTGGCCTGTGCAGCAGGTGGGAAGGCTGAATCAAGTTTCTTCCGGGAACCTGCTAAACTTATTTAACTCTGAAAAGGTCACCTCCCAAGTTCTTTCCAGATTTAATCTTCCATATATTCATAAGCCTTTTAGTATAAAACATTTTCTTTGTTTCTAGATTTATTTATTGTGTGCATGTGGAGTGGTTATAATTGTATGGAAGTCAGAAAACAACTTTGTGAAATTGTTTCTCCCCTTCCACATGTCTGTGGGTTCTAGAGATGTAACTCAGGTCATCAGGCTTACATAGTTGGGTGACAAACGCTTTTTCTCACTGCGCTATTTTATCAGCCCCTTCCCTATTTTTTAATACTTGGGTTCTTTAACATTATAGTGTTATTATGCCTTCTAAGGCTCTTCAGTTTATCACAATACCCCTTGTTTTTGAAAGGTCATGTGTTTATTGAAACTGAGTCACTGTTTTCTCAAATCTTACAGTCTTGTCTTTTTCGAATTTAGAAGCGTGATTCAGGATTCTTTCTTCTCCCTCTTCTCCCTTTTCCCTGTCTGCCTGTGTCTCTGCCTCTAGCTCTCCTTCCTTCCCTCCCTTTAAAGTATTTCATAGGTAATGCTTGGTACTTTTATTTGATATTGGTAGATGTCCAGATGTCTGGTATTCTCTTGTTCACTAATATTAAGAATTTTTTTAGTGACCGATCTGATTCTTTAAGGTTGAAATGTTTGTCACAGTCTCTTACTCCCCACAGTCCCTTTTTTGAAGTAAGTAGATAGGTTTTTCTTCACTATATATTTCAGAAAGAGGCTGGAGTTACTATCATAGAACCTAAAAGTCACTCTAGTTTTAGCTTTATGGGTGAGTCAGTCTATAAGGACAACTAACCTGGGGTAAGTGCAGCTGCTTTGTTTGCTTATTTTTTGGACATGGTCTCATGTAATCCAAGTTGATCTTGTTCTCAATACTTAGTTAAAGATGAGCTTGGCCTTCTTCTGGTCCTTCTGCCTTCACCTCCTATGTGCTGGGATTATATGTGTTGCCACTTTGCCTCGTTTGTAGGATTCCAGGGATCCAACCCAGGATTCTACATGTGCTAGACAAACACTGTAGCAACTAACCTATACTAATGCCAAGCCCCACAGTGTAGCTTCTCATTTCAAATTGGGTATTTTTAACATTAAAAAATGAAACTAGCTGGGCGGTGGTGGCGCACACCTTTAATCCCAGCACGCGGGAGGCAGAGGCAGGCGGATCTCTGTGAGTTCGAGGCCAGCCTGGTCTACAAGAGCTAGTTCCAGGACAGGCACCAAAGCCACAGAGAAACTCTGTCTTGAAACCCACCCCCCCCAAATCAACCTATAGCCAGTAGTTCTCAGGCTAGATACTGCATTATCAGTTGCTTCCAGATTTATATACCATTCTACTTACTGTTTTTGTCTTTTTTGTTTGTTTGTTTTTTTGAGACAGAGTTTCTCTGTAGCTTTGTCTGGAACTAGCTCTTATAGACCAGGCTGGCCTTGAACTCACAGAGATCTGCCTGCCTCTGCCTCCTGAGTGTTTTATGTCTTTAAAAAGCAGAATTTTAAACAAATATACTTCTGTGTAAATCGATTCTAATAAGGACTGTGTTTCTTTTTAGCATACAAACGACTAGATGGTTCTACTGAATGCTGTAACAATCATAGCCTCACAGATGTGTGTTTTTCCTACAGAAATAACTTTAATAAGCGTTTGGTAAGTTGTCCCCAAGACAGTTCTACTTGTCTGATATAATTACTAAAATAAATAGATAAAGCTAAAACAAACGTTATAAAGCTTTCTCTTTTTATTCTATTTACTTTGTGTCATTTAATTAAGACCTCCGTGTTTCAGATATCACATTTTATCTGAGAATCTAAAAATCTATATTGGTATGATATCCATATAGCAAAAATGGAATATTGAAATTTAATTTATAGTAGTTGTACAATAATAGCATTCCTTTTATATGAAAGCAATTTCTAATCTGCTGGGTGACAAGAAAAACATGAAGGAATGCAACCTAGATTTTTCTTGTTAATAAATAATTTCTAATAAATAATTGAGTAATATTGTATTTTTAGCATACGTGTCTACCTGCCCGGAAAGCAGTTGAAGCTACCCAAGTTTGTAGAAGCAATAAAGATTGCAAAACCAGCTCAAGTTCAAGTTTCTGTATAGTACCATCTTTGGAAACTCACACTCGATTAATAAAAGTGAAACATCCACCTCAAATTGATATGCTGTATGTAGGACACCCACTGCATCTTCACTACACAGGTGGGTATTATTGGAATAGACTCTTAAAAATCCTTAAGATCATATGTATTCTTAGTTGCAAAAACTCGATACAAATCCTTGTGTTGATTCCATTTATTATAAATTTGATCACTTACTATCAAAATTTTATTAACTTGTTCTTAAGCATTAAGTGGAGCTAAAATAGAAGAAAAAAGAGTTAATCTATAGAGAATGACATTCTTTGCTTCCTGATGATTTTTGCCCAAGTCAGATAGATAATCTCTGATGTTTTCTATGAGTTCATAAAATGTATCCAAATTCTCCAAAATGGTGGCAAGAGCTGCATGCTCTTGAGATTATCAAAATACATAAAAGTGCATGACACATAAATGCTTTTGTCTTTTGAGACAAGGTCTCATGTAGCCAAGACTGGCCTCAAACTCCCTATATAACTGAGGACAAAGTTGACCTCTTGATCTTCGTGTTTTCACTTCCTGAGTGCTGGGGTTATAGTGGGTATACCACCACACCCTGTTTTATGTGGCCCTGGGCATAAAACTCAGGACTTCATACATGCTGGGCAAGCACTCTACCACCTAAGCTTTATCCCCCGCCCAACATAAACATCCCTTGCCCTTGGCAACCAAAATATACTTTGTTTCTATAAATGTGCCTGTTCTATCCATTTCATATAAATTGAATATTTTACAGCTGGCTTATTTCATGTAGCATAGTGTTTTCAAGGTTCATCCTTGACTGACCATATTTCTTTTATCCATTTATCAATAGATGAATATTTGTATTTTATGCTATTATTTAAAGGGCTTTTTGTGTTTATTGTTTTACTTTTAGTCAGAGACTTACTCTGTAGCCTTGGCTGGCCTGGAACTTGCTACATATACCAGGCACACCTTAAACTCATAGAGATATGCCTGCCACTACCTCCTAAATGCTGGCAGTAAAGGCAGGCACCATCACGCACAATACTGCTTCATAGGTTTTGTTCTTTTTGTTTTTCAAGAGAGGGTTTCTTTCTATAGCCCTAGGTATCCTGGAACTCACTTTGTAGACCAGTCTGACCTCAGACTCAGAGATCTGCCTGCCTCTGCCTCCTGAATGCTAGGACTGAAGGTGTGCGTCACCCCATGCAGCTTGCCTTAGAGTTCTATAGTAGGAGACAACCTGTATCGGTTTTCTTGTTTACTGGTTTGATGTTAAGTGACTCCAGGCAGCTATTCTCAATAAATGAAGAATTGGTTCTAGGTGGGGTTAATTTAGAAATGTGGACTGTGAGTTTTGCCTAATGACTGGATACATTTTAGACCAAAATAGGGTTATGGAATCCACAACATACAGGGACTTTAAAGATCCCCTCATGTTAATCTTTATGTTAGCAATAAAAAAGCAATCATTTTAAATAGCATAATAGTTGGAACAGGGGCTGGAGAGATGGCTCAGTGGTTAAGAGCTTTGCCTGCTCTTCCAAAGGTCAATTCCCAGCAACCACATGGTGGCTCACAACCATCTGTAATGAGATTTGGTGCCCTCTTCTGGCCCGCAGGGATACATGCAGGCAGAACACTGAATACATGATAAATAAATAAATCTAAAAAAAAATAGTTGGAACAAATGTAATTTTTAGAATACTCCTCTTTGAAAGGATAAGAATGCTTTTGATAAACTTATATTTTCAAGTCACACTCTATATTGGTAGTCAATAATTGTTATGTAGTCTGCTTTATGTTAGCTGTAACCTCAAAACATAAGTATACATTGGGACATGAGTTTTTAAATTCCACTATATTTAGTAGATGTTTATTAACTGATTTCTCTTCCTCCTTCTCTCCCTCTTTTTTTCCTTTCTTTTTTTATTTGTTTGTTTTGTTTTGTTTTGAGACAGGGTCTTACTGTATAGCCCTGGCTGGCCTGGAACTTGCTTTATAGACCAGGCTGGACTCACAAAGATCTTCCTGCCTCTACTTCCCAAGTAATGGAATTGAAGGCCTGGCCCTGATTCCTTATATATGAGGTATATAGCTTGATTGCACATGTGTAGGAAAGTTTTCCTCATCCATTTTAATAGACTAGTGCAATTTTTGACCATATGGTAAATTTATAGTGTTGTTGCTTATCTGATATGGATAATATTTATTATTCCTTTTTTTATTTTTAGTGAGCATCACAAGTTTTATCCCACGTTTCAACTTTCTAAGCATAGATCTGCCAGTGATTGTGGAGACATTTGTCAAGTATCCTTTCGGGTTTGAAAAGTACATTAAAAGTATGTTATTTGTAGCTTCATCATTTTTTACCTTGAATAAAGCATTACAAATATAGGCCTTATTATTTAATTGCTTACAGCCAAAAAAGAGACTTTAAAGATGAAAGAGATTAGCCAGGCAGTGGTGGCTCATGCCTTTAATCTCAGCACTCAGGAGAAGGAGGCAGGAGGATCTCTGTGAGTTTGAGGCCAGTCTGGTCTGCAAGAGCGAGTTCCAGGAGAGGCACCAAGGCTACACAGAGAAACTTGTCTCGAAAAATGAACAAACAAAAAACCTGAAAGAGATTAGGTTTTACGGTTTAGCATATGAGGGGAAAGTCAGAGGAGAAAACCCATCGGGTATGGAGAAAGGTTAATATACAGAAAGAAGGACTGTGGGAAGAACAGCAGGCAGGCTTTCCTACAGCTTGGATCCCAGAAAGGCAGTGCCTGAAGCATGCAGAAAGAGCAGATTCTCCTCAAAGGAGTTTGTGTTGCCACTTCTGTTTTCCTCAGAGTTCCAAAGAGCACTCTTCCACCAAGACACCTCTGGTGTGCCTGTGCACCATATTCATGCAGTATCCACGGAGGCCAGAGGAGGGCGGGAGAAATGAGTTGAATGTGGTTGTGAACTGCCTTGTGGGTACTGGGAATCAAACCCATGTCCTATGAAAGAGCAACTACTGCACTGCTGAGCCGTGTCTCTAGCCCCACAAAAGCATATATTTTTACAGAAAACATAATGGAAATGTGTAAAGATGCCTATAAGAAGGTGCAGAAAGGAAGGAACCCATAATACAGCTTGAGACTTAATTTATAAGAAGTTTACAAAAGATGAAGCTTCAGTTACTCCTGAGATGAGGTGATGAATTCTCCCCAACTTGAACTTTTTTTTTGAGACATGGTCTTACAGTTTAGCCCTGACTGTCCTGACTTGCTCTTTAGAACAGGATGGCCTCCAACTCACAAAGATCCACCTGCCTCAGCCTCTACCTCCCGAGTGCTGGGATTAAAGGCATATAGCAACACCATCCTGCCAGACTTGAGTTTGTTAATAAATTCTGGATAGTGGTGGCACACGCCTTTAATCCATCAGCACTCGGGAGGAAGAGGCAGGTGGATCTGTGTGAATTCGGGACCAGCCTGGTCTACAGAGTGAGTTCCAAGACATCCAGACCTGTTATGTAGAGAAACCCTGTCTAGGAAAAAAAAAGTAATTTTGAGGGCTGGAGAGATAGCTCAGCAGTTAATAGCACTGATTGCTATCCCAGAGGACTCAGGTTCTATTTCAAGCACCCACATGGTGGTTCACAACAATTGATAACTCCAATTCCAGGGGATCCACACCCCTGTTCTGACCCTATAGCCTTCAGTATGCATGTGAACACATACATTTACACAAATACACATATATATACATAAAATAATTTTTTAAAAGTAACTTGGGGACTGGTGTGTTGGTGCATACTTGCAATCCTAACACTTAGGAGGCTGAGACAAGAACATGACCAGTCTGTGCAGCAAGACCCAGTCTCAAGATTTAAAAAAATAAGAATGTGGGGGCTGGCATTATAGTTCAGTAGTAGAACATTGCCTAGTGTGCATAAGACCCTAAAGATTGCTGGCAATTTTTTCCTTTATTCCTTAGTGCTACATTTCTTTCCCTTTGTTATATCATTAAAGGATTATAAAAGTTTAATCTTCTTAGGAATCCATTTTAGATTTGTTAGTTTGCCTTTATTTTTCTATTCAAAGTTTTTGAACTTCAAAGTACTATTAACTTATTTGTCTTAAAGACTAGAGCTAAAGGACACTAAGAGAGACTTACATAGATATAATCTACATGGGAAGTAGAAAGTAGAAAAAGACAAGATCTCCTGAGTAAATTGGGAGCATGGGGACCTTGGGAGAGGGTTGAAGGGGGGAGGGTAGAGGCAAGGAGGGGAGCAGAGAAAAATGTAGAGCTCAATAAATACCAATAAAATAAAAAAAATTTAAAAAAAGACTAGAGCTATAGGAAAGAGTGTTAGACACTTACAGTAGAGAAGCCTACTGTACTCTCATCTCCCGGTTCATTGTCTTCTGACTTCTCAAAAGATGGTTTCCATTTGGACTTCACAGCTAGCTCCTTAACTCATCTTTACCCAGGTATCTGATTTCTCTTTCTGGAGCTCTGGCTATTGTTAATGCAGTGCCCTGCTTTGCCTTAGATGGTCAATGGATTTTAAACTCTTTCCTGGATGCTACCCTTACCTCAGTGATTGGAGACAATGACGTTAAAGATCTCATAGGATTTTTCATCTTGCTTGGTGGCAGTGTACTTTTAGCTGCCAATGTGACGCTGGGACTCTGGATGGTTACAGCACGGTAATATTTGCTCTCATCCAACAGAATGTATGAAGTATAGCTAAGTGGGAATATCTGTTGCCATTGAAATTCTTACTAGGTATGAAATGTAAAGTGTTTCCTTAAAACATCTTGACCAACATCTTTGAGCTCCTATATCTAGAGAATCCAAACTCTATAGTGGAAAAGGAGTGGAAGAAATGAAAAAGCGTAATTCCTGGCTAGTTTTAAAGATTGAATGTGCAAATTTTGAATGTTTGTGGAACAATTTGTAAACAAGCATAAATTCATTCATGTAATACCATTTTGTGTGATTATATAGCATTTTGAAATAGTAAAAGGGAAAGCAGAATCTGGTGGTAAAATTGTATATATGTGTATGTGGTACTAGAGTTTGAAATAGGGCCTCATTTATGCTACTTATGCTAAGCAAGCTTTCTACCACTAAGCTATATTTCCTGCCCCAGGAAAAATTTATTGAAAAGTGCCATTAAAATGATGTGGGGGTGCACACCTATAATCCCAGCACTTGCCTTTATGTGTTTGGGAGGCTAGGCAAAAGGATCATGAATTCAAGGTCATCCCTCTTTCGTTACATAATGGGTTCCAGGTCAGCATTGGCAATATAGCAAGATCCCATCTCAAACACCCACATGCGTGCACGCATGCGTGCGCGCGCGCGCACACACACACACACACACACATACACACACACACACGCCTCATTAAAGATTTAGGGACACTAGATTTTGGTTAAATGGAAGATTGAGCAAGTGTTCTTGGTTTTATAATGCTTGTCTTTATCTTGTTTGTAAAGTATTTTAAAGTTTAATGGTGTATTATTCTATACTCTGAATGCCAAGGTCTGATTACAATTAAACCAGTAAAATTCTATGAAAGTATATGCTAACATGGAAGCAAAAACTCTGTGCAAGTGATACCAAGTAAATGGACAAAGTTGAAAGTAGCTAAGGCCTGTGATGAGATAAAATAGTTTTGTTGCACAAGTATTGCCTTTTTCATAGTGTATCTCCACTCTTGTTCTATAGAGTATACTGCAGGAAGGATCTCCCACAGCAGCATTTGAGTTCAGGCAGTTAGACATGAATTTGAGATCTAAGCTGAGTCCTCTAACAGATCACAACAGAACAGACATTGTAGCAAGTCTAGTGTCCACTTTCTAGAGTTTTACAGCTTGGAACTCTTCCGGGGTAGGCCTTTTCCTTTATGCTGCAACATCATTCACCCCTGAGCCATACTCTGTCCTCACCAGCATCTAGTATGTTTCTCTCTGTTGGGGGATTAAACACCCGGTCTTTGTTTTCCGTCTCCCCCTAAGCTACCTCTGTGAATACACAAAGACTTGGTAGGATAGTGAGAATGACTGCACAAATATGGATTTTCCAGAGTCTAGTAACACTCTTGAGCCCTAAAGAACCTCAGTCGGTCTTGTGGGTAGCAGTGGAACCCTGGGAAATTCAGAGTCAACTGGCCAGTGTGAAACTGTTAGTTTTAGGGATATATGCACATAATTTTTCTTTCATTAAAAATATACATTTGATGAAACACACACACATTAGAAGTAATGAAAGGCAATGCTTCATTCACTAATATATACCTCCTTCCTGAAGTAAAGTACTTCATGAGGTTACCTTTTTCAGAACATTAGTTATCTTAAGCACCTAAAACTTTTAAATGAATTTTTAGAAATCTTTTAGATTTTATTACAAATTTTCCTTCATTATTAAATAGAAATCATACACTGAATATCATTTTGAGATTTTATTAATGTTAGGCCATTAGTTACTAACAATACTAAGGGCATACAAATTTACTAATTTTTAGTTTTTATCCCAGAAAATATGGTATTTATTGTCTTCTAAGGTCACTCAGGACCAAAATATATTTGCATACTAAAAATGCACAGACCTTTTCAGGTAAAACTTAGACAATGCCATGAAATACTCATATAATTAACTTGATCGCATGTATTGAACAGTTTACTAAGGAAAATGTATGTGTTTAAATCATTTTTTCAATACTGAGGAAAACAATTATTGTTTACTGTGGTACTTATAGAACCCAGCATAGCCTCACACATGCTAGCAACCATTTTACCACTAAATTACCCCATAGGCCATGAAAATATTTTAATAAGAGGAAATTCTATCCACTAACTTCATTTTCTAAGTGAAAGTAACAGCAACAACAAAACAAAACCTCATTTCATATTCGCTGCTGAATACCTCTGTCAGCTAATCTTTAGGGTCAGGGTATGGGACCTTCTCTCCTCCTGGAAGTCCAGCAGATTTGTATACAAATGGCTTCATTGATTAAGAAAGGAGATGTTACATATTGTCTCTTCAGCTTCACTGTGGACTCTTCTACTGTTAGGACTGTGTCATTCATACTCAGCTTTGTCTCCCTGCACAGTGCATGAGATATCAGAAGTGCTTAATTTGCTTGAATGGATGGTGATTGGTGTTTATTTATGGATAGAAAAGCACGCTTCTATTTAAGTAAGCTGTAAAAAAAATGTTGAATATTTACTGTACATATATGCTAACATAAAAAAAATTTGGAAGGTCTTTATGTCCCTGATGTATTATCATTTTTATGGGAAAAATCCATTTTAGTTTCTGTAGAGCAATTAGAAAAATGAATTATATTGGAAAATGATTTATGTTGGTGATTTTGAAGAAGTATCTTTGTGTCGTCACTTTGTTTAACAGTAAGACTTTATTCTCAGTGTTTCTATTCTGTATTGTTTACATTTTAAGGTTTTTATTTTAATCAGATGTAATTATAAAGAATGTATATATTATTTTCAGTATCTCAGTTTGAAGAGACATACAGTTAAACTTGACTTTTTGATAATCAATTCTTAGTCATTGTGTTAACAACAAATTGTAAACATATGCTTCATAGTGATGTGACTCTCTGTCATTGTGTCCTTGGTATTTATTGAGCATCCACATACTAGTGGCACACAGATATTTTTTCAATAACTTTGGAGTGAGCTGTAATTCATTTTTAGGCTTTAACTTGATGGTATAATAATTGTCAGAATTTGATGTTTAGCAATAAAAGAACACATGTAAACCAGCATTTTACATTTATCATCTGTCTTTTCATATTTTTTTAATACTTGATCTTAGCCAAAAGGACAAGAAGCAATTTACACTTTTTAGTGTACTTTTTTTCTATAGAAATGTTTCCCCCAGCCAGGCGGTGGTGGTACACATCTTTAATCCCAGCAATCGGGAGGCAGATGCAGGCAGATCTCTGTGAGTTGGAGGCCAGCCTGGTCTACAGAGCTAGTTCCAGGACAGGCTCCAAAGCCACAGAGAAACCCTGTGTCAAAAAACCAAAAAAGAAAGAAAGAAAGAAACAAACAAACAAATGTTCCCTCTTATGTAAAGTACAATCTTGGTTGTTATTAAATTCTTGATTCTAAAAGTGGCCTTCCATTTCCATTTATATAATTTGTATATGGCAGTTACTACAGGCCTCAGAAAGAAATCTTTTATGTAAGGTGCTCATGTTTATAAGTTTGGAAATATTTGCTTTAAAGAAAGAGGACAGCGACATTTCATTACTGGTGTGTGTGTGTGTGTGTGTGTGTCTGCCTCTCTCTCTCTGTCTGGTATGTGCTAATATTATTATATTAATATATTTACATTATATTATTACAAAACTGTGCATGTGGAGAGAGGCTGCATGTGCATGTAGAGGAAGACATTGGATGTCCTTCTGTATGACTCTTCACCTTATTCCATGGAGACAAAGTCTCTAACTAAAACTGGAGTTAGGCTTGCAGCCAGCAAGCCCCAGCGATTCTCCTGTCTGCACCCTCAAGGGCACTTGAGTAACAGCTGTGCATGACCACACCCAACTTTTAGCATGGGAGCCAGTGTCTAATCTCAGACAGATCCTTTTGCTTGCAGAGAAAGTGCTCTAACCTACAGAGCTGTCCCTCCTGCCCATTGTTAGTGTTTGGCAGAATTCTTCTCCAGGTTTCTATGTGCTTTCAATTCTTCTTTTGGTGCTTTGCTAGTGCTGGCATCCACCCGCAATCTCAGCACTTGCAAAGGAGAATCAGGAATTAGCTTGAGCCACCTGAGAACCCGTCTGAAAAAAGAAGGGTGGGGAAGAAAGCAAAGAAAGAAAAAAAAAAACCATTTCAAATAAAGTATGTAGTTATAGTCAGCATAGTGTTTTTCATCATATAGGATTCATTTTATTCGTGGAGCTAGGGGGCCTGGGGATCCAACCCAAGGCCATCATGCATATTTAAGCGAGTACTCTAGTCTTGTATGTAGCACCACGTCCAGCAAGTCTGCTATCTTTTCTAGGTCCCTCACTTTCAGACCATACTTACAGCATTCCTTTCTTACCTTTCAACCACTTCATTTAATAAATTTAATGGGGGGCTGGAGAGATGGCTTAGAGGTTAAGAGCACTGACTGTTCTTCCAAAGGTTCTGAGTTCAAGTCCCAGCAACCACATGATGGCTCACAACCATCTGTAATAAGATCTGGTGCCCTCTTCTGGCCTGCAGGGACACATGCAAGTAGAATGCTGTATACATAATTAATAAATAAATCTTAAAAAAGTCAATTTAATGGGTTGTAATGTTTCTTTTTAGGTTTTACATATCACCAGACAGCTACAATGCAGGTAACACTGTGCAATTTAGAGAACGTGTACTTCTCAAGTACAGGCCACCCCCTTTCCATTATGGAAATACATAGCAAAAAGGTTAGTAATCAGAAGTTTGTCTGGAAACTGTAGAATTGGAGGAAAATTGAATAATGCAATTTGGGGTACAAATTACATTATTTTTGAAATGGGGAAATATTTTTATACTGAAAATAGAAATACAGGCTCATAGGAAACAGGTTAATGAAATAATGATTTATTGAAAAAGGATATACATAACTAGTAAGCTATGTTTTCAAGTTGACAGTATATTAAGTATTTTCCCATTTTATTAATATTCTAATGTTATTTCGATGGCTGTATAATACTGCTGTGTTAAATATGATAAAAACGATACCAGTTCTTTACACTTTTGTACTTTATAAGTATCTTAGATTGGGTTACTATTGCTATGATGAAACACTATTACCAAAAGCCAGTTGGGGAAGAAAGGGTTTATTTATTTTACTCTTCAGTATCACTGTTCATCTTTGAAGGAAGTCAGGACAGGAACTCAAACAGGGTAGGAACCTGGAGACAGGAGCTGATGCAGAGGCCATGGAGGGGTGATGCTTATTGGTTTGGTCATTGTGGTTTGCTCAGCCTGCTTTCTTGTAGATCCCAGGACCACTAGCCCAGGGGTGGCCCCACCCATAGTGGGTTGGGTCCTCCTCCATCAATCATTAATTAAATGACTGCCTCACAGGTTTGCCTACAGCCCTATCTTATGGAGGCATTTTCTTAAAGGAAGTTTCATCTTCTCAGATGACTCCACCCTTTGACATAAAGTTAGCCAGCACAATAAATAAAGGCATTAGGAATGTACTTGAAATAGTTGTTTATATCTGTGATTATATGAAATTTAGAAAGTCAGGAAAATTCTAGATGAAACATTGGATTTCTTGAAATCTGAGCAGTGTTTTATGTATACACATTGTTTTGTTGCGTTTTTCTGATAGGCAGATATGCAAAATAACATCTTTAATTTGCATTTTTGATTAGAAAAAATCAACATTTTAAAATATGTTTATCTGTCAGTTTATTTTGTTTAACCATATCCTTTTCTCATTTTCATTTTTTAAGTGTATGTGTGAAGTGTATACATATTCAATTAAGTATTGGGGGGCTCAGGTGTGTGCAAGTGTATGTGCACACATGTGCTCATGTATGTGATAGCCTGGGACTAATGTCAGAAGTCAACCTTATTAATTTCCCTGCACCTTATTAACTAAGGCAAGGTCTTTCAGTTGAACTCAGAGCTTGTCAATAGCTTCTCAGAGGATCCCCTGTCTCCACCTTCTAAGAGCTGGCGCCAGGCCCACCCAGTGGGTATCCTAACGCCATCCATATGCCTGCTGATTGTGTAATAAGTGCTTTGAGTACTGAGCAATCTCTCCAGGCCTCTTTCCCCATTTTTCATGGGAAAGATTACCTCACTGCTTTCTCTCAATTTTATCTTTATGTTGTTTGTTTTACTGTCTGTCACTCTTTGCCTGTGTCTCTTTCACCTTTAGTGATATGCTTTGAACGTCTTCCCCACTCCAAGCTCTGAATAATACTTTTTATTTTAATAATTTCATAATTTTTCAAAGATTTGACTCTTAAACCAACATGTGATTTATTTTACTATTGGTGCTATCAGGGATCTGTACAGAAAGTCCTTTCTTATGCCTCTGTGAGACTCATGGATGTCAGGTTTTATGTTGAGATCCTTGATTTTGTGCTGATCTTTAAAGTTGAGTTTTTTTGTAGGGTTAGAGACAAAAATTAAGTTTCATTCTTCTACATGTAGTGAGTGATCCAGTATGACCAGCACCATTTATTGAAGATGCTATCTTTTCTCCAGTGTATTTTGGCTACTTTTTTTTTTTCAAAAACCAGGTGACTATCATAGTGTGGTCTTACATGTAGTTCCTCAATTCTATTTCATTAATCAGTGTACCTGATTTCAAGGAAAGGGTGTGAGAACACAGTGGTATAAAGGGTTGAAGTAAAATAACGAAATGGGGAGTGTTAAAAGGGGTGGCAGCTGAGAGGGCAAGATAGAGGAGGGAATATGGGAGAGATAACAAATACAAAGGCATTTTGAAGGAGTCATGTTGAAATCTACTGTAGAAGCTTCCAGAAACATACACATATATAAAAACAGTTGTAATGGAGTCATGCTATAATGGGACAGCAGTGCCAGAACTAGATACCACTGGCTAACAGATAAAATGTCCAATGCCAGAAATGGGTTACCTCTTTTGGAGTTGTTGGGCATTGAGGTCCCATAGACACCTGCCCCACAAGTTATAGACTGTTGCCAACGTTATTGATTATACTCCAGAACTTGAAAGTAAGACCCTATTACTAAGATACTGACTACTTGAGTCATGAAACTTGAGAAATCAAGCTGGTACACAGTGTATATGGGCAGCACAAATTGTACTCTATATATTTTAGGGAGAGGACACAAAATTGGGTGGGTAGAAAAGAGGAGTAGATTAGAGAAGAGTATGATCAAGATTTATGAAATGTCCAAAGAATAATTATGAGGAAAATATATCATTCATAAAATAAGGATAACCGAGCACCCTTGCCCATTAAGCTGTCTTGCCAGCCCTAATCTACCAATATTTTATAAGTTTAATTTATATGCCTTCAGAAAAAGTAGTTTTTTCTCCCAGTGAGCTGGAATGTTTGAAGCCACTCAACTGATTTCCAGGCAAAGACAATAAACTCATTCCAACAAAACTTTGAAGTTTGAACTTCAATTAAAGGTTTGAGGGGATGCCTTAGTACTTGTCCTGATATTTTTCTTTTTCTTTTTTATTCATTTTTATTGAGCTCTACATTTTTCTCTGCTCTCCTCCCTGCCTCTCCACCCATCTTCAACCCTCCCCCAACGTCCCCTGCTCTCAATTTACTCAGGAGATCTTGTCTTTTTCTACTTCCCATGTAGATCAGATCTATGTATGTCTCTCTTAGGGTCCTCATTGTTGTCTAGGTTCTCTTGGATTGTGATTTGTGGGCTGGTTTTCTTTGCTTTATGTTTAAAAACCACTTATGAGTGAGTACATGTGATAATTGTCTTTCTGTATCTGGGTTACGTCACTCAAAATGATGTTTTCTAGCTCCATCCATTTTTTCTGCAAAATTCAAAAATAGATGTCACTATTTTTTTTTCTTCTGTTTAGTACTCTATTGTGTAAATGTACCACATTTTCCTTATTCATTCTTCGGTCGAGAGGCATTTAGGTTGTTTCCAAGTTCTGGCTATGACAAACAAAGCTGCTATGAACATAGTTGAGCACCTGTCCTTGTGGCACAATTGAGCATCCTTTGGATATATGCCCAAAAGTGGTATTACTGGGTCTTGAGGAAGGTTGTTTCCTAATTTTCTGAGAAATTGCCACACTGACATCCAAAGGGGTTGTACCAGCTTGCATTCCCACCAGCAATGCAGAAGTGTTCCCTTTTCCCCACAACCTCTCCAGCATAAGTTGTCATCAGTGTTTTTGATCTTGGCCATTCTTAGAAGTGTTTCTTTGACATATGAAGGTACCCTTGTATTTGGGGCATAGATGTTCAGTATTGAAATTTCCTCTTGATGGATTTTTCCTGTGACTAATATGAAATGTCCCTCTTTGTCTCTTTTGACTGATTTTAGCTTGAAGTCTATTTTGTTAGATATTAGGATAGCTACCCCGCTTGTTTCTTAGGTCCATTTGATTGGTATATTTTTTCCCAACCTTTTACTGTGAGATGATGTCTGTCTTTGAGGTTGAGATGTGTTTCTTTTTTTTTTAAGATTTATTTATTATGTATACAACATTCCTTCCATGTGTGCCTGTGGCCAGAAGAGGGCATCAGACCTCATTATAGATGGCTGTGAGCCACCATGTGGTTGCTGGGAATTGAACTCAGGACCTTTGGAAGAGCAGCCAGTGCTCTTAACCACTGAGCATCTCTCCAGCCCCCAAGATGTGTTTCTTTTATGCAGAAGAAGGATGGATTCAGTTTTCATATCCAATCTGTTAGCCTGTCCCTTTTTATAGGTGAGTTGAGTCCATTTACATTGAGGGATATTAAAACCAGTGATTGCTATCTCCTGTTAATTTAGTTTTCATTGTTGGTGATGTTAATTTGTGTGTTTTTCCCTTCTTTGGGATTTGTTGCTATGAGACCATCAATTGTCTGTGTTTTTGTTGGTGTAGCCAACTTCCTTGGGTTGGAATTTTCCTTCTAGTATTTTGTATAGGGCTGGGTTTGTGGCTAGGTATTGGTGAAATCTAGATTTGTCATGGAATATCTTGCTTTGTCCTTCTATGTTGATTGACAGTTTTGCTTGGTGTAGTCTGGGCTGGCATCCGTGGTCTCTTAATGTCTGCAATATGCTTGACCATGACTTTCTGGTTTTCATTGTCTCCAGTGAGAAGTCAGGTGTAATTCTGATAGGTCTACCTTTATATGCTACTTGGCCTTTTTCCTTTGTAGGTCTTAATATTCTTTCTTTACTCTGTATGTTTAGTGTTTTGATTAAAAATATGGACTACTTCATGAATTTGTGTGTCATCCTTGCGCAGGGGCCATGCTAATCTTCTCTGTATCATTCCAATTTTAGTATATGTGCTATTGAAGCGAGCACTCCTTTGCAGCTCTTAATATTCTTTCTTTACTGTGTATGTGTAGTGTTTTGATTATTATGTGGTGAGGGGAGGGTTTTTTTTTGATCCAGGCTATTTGGTGTTCTGTAAGCTTCTTGTATCCTCATAGGCATATCTTTCTTTAGGTTGGGAAAGTTTTCTTCTATGATTTTGTTAAATATATTTTCTGTGCTTTTGAGTTGAACTTCTCCTTTTTCTATACCTATTATTCTTAGATTTGGCCTTTTCATGGTGTCCGATATTTCCTGGATATTTTGGGTTAAGCTTTTGTTAGATTTAATGTTTTCTTTAACTGATGAGTCTATTTCCTCTATTGTATCTTCAGTGCTTGAGATTCTCTCTTCCATTTCTTATATTCTGTTGTTCATGCTTGCATTTGTGGTTTCTGATCTTTTTCTCATGATTTCTGTTTCTATAATTCCCTCAGCTTGTGTTTTCTTTATTGTCTCTATTTCAGTTTTCGAGTCTTGAATAGTTTCTTTCATATGTTTGATTGCTTTTTCTTGGTTTTCTTTAAGAGATTTGCTGGTGTCTTCCAATTTTTTGTTTGTCGTTTCCTCCATTTCTTTGAGGAAATTTCTCATTTCCTCTTTAAGAGTTTCAAACATTCTTCTGAAGTTATTTTTTAGGTTGTTTTCTTCTGCTTCATCTATATTTGGTTGTTCAAGTCTTGCTGTTGTAGGGTCTTTAGGTTTTACTGGTGTTGTGTTGCTCTTTGTGGTGTTGCATGTGTTCTTACCTATTCTATTCATCTTTTCCTCTAATAGGTGTGATTAGTGCTGTCTGAGATTCCGTTGATTAATCTTCTAGGTGCCAGTGAATCCAAAGCTCAGATGGTTGTTCCTCATGGTATGGTCAGTGTCACAGTTCTAGTTACACTTTTGGTTACTCGGTGTTCCTAGAGATATCTCAGCGCTCCTGTGCTTTGCTCTGCTCTCTTGGAGTTTGCTGTCTCAGTCCTACTTTGGCCTAGGCTGCTGGCTTTGATCTGTTTCTGTAAATCCTGGTCTGGATCTCCTCCTGCAGAAGTCCCTGGCTTGGAGTTGGTCCTACAAAGGTTTCTGGCTCTGGTCTACTGCCTCAGAGTTCCCAGGATTGGGTGCATCCAGAGCCCCAGAGGACCTGGCTCAGGCTTACTCCCTTAGAGGTCGCAGACTCACAGTCGGACCCACAGAGGTTTCTGGTTCCTACCTATTCCCTTTGATGTACCAGGCCAACGCCCTGACCTACAGAGGTCCTGGCTCAGGCCTACTCCCTCTGGGGTCCCAGACTCGTCACTGGCCCTGCAGAGATCCCTGGTTCTTGCCTACTCCCTCGGAGGTCCCAGATTCACCCCCAGACTGGCAGAGATCCTGGCTCAGGCCTAGTTCCTTGGGGGTCCTAGACTCAAGTCCAGACCCACAGGGGTCCTGGCATTGGTCTACTCCTTTGAAGGTCCCAGATTCACATCTGGACCCTCAGCAGTCTCTGTTTCTGGCTCACTCGCTCAGTGGTTACTCCCCTGACCTGTTTTGGTGGAGTTTGCTGTCTCAGGTCTGCTCTGGACCAGGTTGCTGGCTCAATTCTGGTCCACCAGTGTCCCGGACTGGATTGGCTCCTGGTTCCTGCTTCCATGGAGCTTGCTTCCTCAGGCATACTCTAGCCTAGGTAGTTGGTTCAGTCCCACTCCTGTGGAATTTGTTGCCTCAATCTTGCTCTAGCCCAAGGTGGAGATCATTGCCTCAGGCCTACTTTGGCCTAGGTTACTGGCTTTGACCTGTTTCTGTAAGTCCTGGTCTGGATCAACTCCTGCAGAGGTCCCTGGCTTAGAGTTGGTCCCTCAAAGGTCTCTGGCTCTGGTCTATTGCCTCGGAGTTCCCGGGCTCGGGTGTACCCAGAAACGCAGAAGACCTGGCTCAGGCTTACTCCCTCAAATGTCCCGGACTTAGGCTCAGATCTGCAGAGGTTTCAGGTTCCTGCCTATTCCCTTTGATGTCCCAGACCAACTCCCAGACCCACAGAGGTCCTGGGTCAGGCCTACTCCCTCTGAGGTCCCAGACTCATGCCTGGCCCTTCAGAGGTCTCTGGTTCCTGCCCATTCCCACGGAGGTCCCAGATTCATGCCCAGACTGGCAGAGGTCCTGGCTCAGGCCTCGAAATTTTTCTTTAAAATATTTTTATACAAAATGATTTTTGACAAAGAGCCAGCTTTGATGGGCACAGTAGCTCCTATCTGTAATCTTTTTTTTTTTAAACATTTTTTTAAGAAGTCCTTTTTTTTTTATTTTTTAACTTTATGTGCATTGGTGTTTTGCCATGGGTGTCAGGTCCCTGGAACTGGAATTACAGACAGTTGTGAGCTGCCATGTGGGTGCTGGGAATTGAACCTGGGTCCTCTGGAAGAGCAGTCAGTGCTCTTAACCGCTGAGCCATCTCTCCAGCCCTCATATCTGTAATCTTAGCATGGGAGAAGCTGGAGCAGGAGGATCATCTAAAATTCAAGGCCAGCATGTGCTATAGAGTGAGACCCTGTTCTAAAACACTAAATTATTTCATAAACATCTTCTGAAAACTACATTAATGATCATCTCTGCTTTTTTTTTACTTTAGGTTTGTTTTCAGTATCAGCATTTTCTCTTTGTTTCTGTGTGTGGTATATATACACACGTGTGTGAAACACATACCCATGCATATGCAGGGTCTGGAGGAGGATATTGACTTTCCTGCTTGATCATTTTCTTCATTTTTCCATGGGGGGGGTCTCTCACTGAATCTGGAACTAGGTTGAAGGCCAGGAAGCCTCAGCAATCCTCAGCTCTCTACCTCAGTCAGCACTGGGGTAACAGGCCAGGCAGCACCTGGCTTTTTATGTGAGTGCTAGGGCTTTAACTCAGGTTAATGCTTGCAAGCAAGTACCTTTGGAATAGGACATACTTCCTGTTGAATTGGTTTGTGGTTCTTACTGGATTGACATATAATGTTCAGTTTGGAATGGCATATAATTCTTCTAAATATTAAAGTATAAAAAGAGGAAAGTAAAGTGACATATTTTGAGTCCAGATTTTGGCTGTCACCCACTGATGACATTTGAAAATTAAAGACTTTTTGGTTCCTTTTCATTAGTATAGCGATACCTCCACCTCCAGGAAATAGCATATGTTCACAGACAAATCTGGCTCGAGGAATATGGCCTGGCAAAGATCATCTCACAGAAACCCCGGAACCAGTAGCAGAACACTCAGGGAACCATAGCATGTTTAATACAGTGTGTGTGTGTGCACGCTGCAGATAGGATTTGGGGTCTCATGGATGCTGGGCAAGCACTCTAACACTGAACTACAGCCTGAGCCCCGGGTTGTGTTTCTTAAATCTAAAAACAGAAAATCTACAGATGAGATAGTAGCATTGAACTTATAGTACTCTTATAATATTATATTGTAGTTTTGTTGTATTTTGGTTTGGTTTGGTTCTGTTTTGTTTGGAGACTATCTCCTATGTAGCCTAGCTTGGCTAGATTTAAGGCTAGATTTAGATTGCTGGGCAATGGTGGTACACGCCTTTAATCCCAGCACTTCGGAGGCAGAGCCAGGCAGATCTCTGTGAGTTTGAGGCCAGCCTGGTCTCCAAGAGCTAGTTCCAGGACAGGCTCCAAAGCTACAGAGAAACCTGTCTCAGAAAACAAAAAAAAAAGAGTCCTTCTGCCTCAGCCTCCCAGCTGCTAGGATTACAACAGCTGCTGGGATTAGATCAGTATGTGCAACTGATCCAATTTACAGGTTTTTTAAAACTGTAAAACAGTCTGTAAAAATATGGATCAGCTGCCATTCAAAATCCCAGCAAAATTCTTCAAAGACCTCGAAAGAATGGTACAGTACTCAACTTCATTTGGAAATGCAAAAAACCCAGGATAGCCAAAACAATCCTGTGCAATAAAAAAACTTCTGGAGCCATCACAATCCCTGACTTCAAACTCTACTACAGAGCTACAGTACTGAAAACAGCCTGGTATTGGCATAAAAACAGATAGGAGGATCAATGGAACCGAATAGAAGACCCGGATATCAATCCACACATCTTCGAACACCTGATCTTTGACAAAGAATCAAAAAATATCAAATGGAAAAAAGAAAGCATATTTAACAAATGGTGCTGGCATAACTGGATATCAGCATGTAGAAAAATGAAAATAGACCCATATCTATCACCATGCACAAAACTCAAGTCCAAATGGATCAAAGGCCTCAACATAAAGCCAGCCACACTGAACCTTATAGAAGAGAAAGTGGGAAGTACGCTTGAACGCATTGGCACAGGGAACCACTTCCTAAATAGAACCCCAGCAACACAGACACTGAGAGAAACAATTAATAAATGGGACCTCCTGAAACTGAAAAGCTTCTGTAAAGCAAAGGACATGGTCAACAAGACAAAACGACAGCCTACAGAATGGGAAAAGATCTTCACTAACCCCACATCAGACAGAGGTCTGATCTCCAAAATATACACAGAACTCAAGAAATTGGACACCAAAAGATCACATAATCCAATAAAAAAAAATGGAGTACAGACCTGAACAGAGAACTCTCAACAGAGGAATCTAAAATGGCTGAAAGACACTTAAGGAAATGTTCAACATCCTTAGCCATCAGGGAAATGCAAATCAAAACAACTCTGAGATTCCATCTTACACCTGTAAGAATGGCCAAGATCAAAAACACTGATGACAACTTATGCTGGAGAGGTTGTGGGGTAAAGGGAGCACTTCTGCATTGCTGGTGGGAATGCAAGCTGGTACAACCCCTTTGGATGTCAGTGTGGCAATTTCTCAGAAAATTAGGAAACAACCTTCCTCAAGACCCAGTAATACTACTTTTGGGTATATATCCAAAGGATGCTTAATCTTGCCACAAGGACATGTGCTCAACTATGTTCATAGCAGCTTTGTTTGTCATAGCCAGAACCTGGAAACAACCTAAATGCCCCTCGATCGAAGAATGGATAAGAAACATGCGGTACATTTACGCAATGGAGTACTACACAGCAGAAAAATTAACAACATCTTGAATTTTGCAGGAAAAATGGATGGAGCTAGAAAACATTATTTTGTGTGAGGTAACCCAGACCCAGAAAGACAGTTATCACATGCACTCACTCATAGGTGGTTTTTAAACATAAAGCAAAGAAAGCCAGCCTACAAAACACAATCGCAGAGAACTTAAGACAATAATAGACACTAAGAGAGACTTGCATTGATATAATCTACATTGGAATTGGAAAGTATAAAAAGAAAAGATCTCCTGAGTAAATTGGGAGCATGGGGACTTTGGGGGAGGTCTGAAGGGTGGAGGGGAGAGGCAGGAGGGGATCAGAGAAAAATGTAGAGCTCAATAAATATCAATAAAATAAAAGTAAAAAAATATGGACCAGCACATAGCAAAATAAGTCGTCTCTCTCTTTTCTCTTCTATAGTATGTGCTTCCTGTGACAGAAATGTAAAATGCCAGCTACTCTCTGTCCTTGCAGCCCTACAGGTAGGACTAGTCATGTAGCCCATCTTGCCAAGTGAGCTCTTTAGCAGCATTCTCCCCTGAGGCTTCGAACAAGATTGTCTGTCTTGATAAAATCAAGACTTTTTAAGGACAGGGCTGGGGAGATGGCTCAGCAGGTAAAGTACTTGCAATACAAGCAAGAGAACCTGAACTTGAATCCCCAGCATGCATGTAAAGTTGATGTATGCAGTACAGTTCACCAGTAATCCCAGTACTCTTACAGCTAGACAGGAAGAAGAAACAGGAAAATCCCTGGACCCTTTGACCAGATAACCTGGTGTATATAGTAGCCTACAGTTCTCTCTAATAAGGGGGAAGGTGAGAACTGGCATGTAGTGTTGTCCTCTGACCTCTATACTTGTACTGTGTCACATGCATACCTTACATACATGCACGCACACACACACACACACACACACACAGACACGCGCGGGTACACAGGGGCACACGGGAGATAGGAAGACTGAGAGAGAGGAGGAGGGAGGGAGGGAGGGAGAGAGGGAGAGATGTCCAGAGAGATATGCAAAGCAAGCACTGTATCAACTGAGCCACATTCCAGTCCTCCTTGTTTTTTCATAAGAATTTCATATAACTGAAACTACAGTAGAAAAATTTGGATCCATCAGCCAATAGACAAAAACAATTGTTTAAGATGGCTACATGTAGGGATGCAAAGAGCCTGGATGGCCGATGATACTGTTTAGCCTAGGACTATGGACTTCTACTATTTTTAGATCAGACAACTGAACTTGCTGAATGTGCCCTTTTTAGTTGGATATTGTTATTTCACAGGTGAAAGCATCCTAGTTAAATAACTAGAATAAAGGAGGAAAAGGTTTCATACCAAGGTCTTAATACTTTCCCTCATATATTGGTAGAGTGTGTTTTTAAATCTAAGTGTATAAGAAAATTCTGTGGTGAAAGGAGTGTATCAGGTTAGCCCCCCACCCCAGGGTTTCTCTTCAAGTCTCAGGTGTGGCAGAGTCAAAGAACTGTTATCATAGTAGGGGGGAAAGACATGGAGCAAGAGTGAAAATAAAGGGGTTAGTTAGAGCGAGAGTTCAGTGGTTTAGAGCCCTTGTTACACTTTCACAGGACCCAGGTCCAATTCCCATCACCCATAAGGAGTCTCACAGCCATCCTAAACTCCAGTTCCAGGGGATCTGACACCCTCTTCTGACCTCCATGGGCACCAGGCATGCATGTGGTAAACATACATACATGTAGCAAAACATTCATACATATAAATGAATCTTTCTTTAATGATGTTAAAATTTAAATAAATCTTTTTAAAGGTGAAAATATACATATGAAGAATTTTTTGAAGCCAGGCAGTGGTGGTACACACCTTTAATCCCAGCACTCAGAAGTCAGAGGCAGGCAGATCTCTGTGAGTTCAAGGCCATCCTGGTCTATGGAGCAAGTTCCAGGACAGTCAGAGCTACACAGAAAAACCCTGTCTCGAAAAACCAGGATATGGTGGCACGTGCCTCTATTCTGTCACTCAGGTGCTAGAGGCAGAGGAATCTCTCTTGAGTTTGAGGCCAGTCTTATCTATTACTGAGTTCCAGAATAGTCAGGGATACGTACTGACATAAAACAAAACAAACTTATTGCTAAAGTTATTAGGTACAATTTTCCTCAAAGTGTGGCAGAAACCAGAAGCCATTTTCCGCAAAACCAACTGTAATAGCTAAAGGCTTGCTCTAATCTGCATTATTTTCCTGTGTTAAGAGCTGGTCATAAAGAAATGATCTGGCTTGTCTTGTTTGATTGTACAGCAAGCACCCCTGAGTCATTTCTCTAACACTCCCTGCCCCTTGCGCAGTATTTTAAAAATAAAGCCACTGATGGCTCAGTGGATAAAGGTGTTTATTGCTAACCCTTGTGACCCATTCCAGAAAGGGTGCTGCTTCATACTCAGGAGAAAGAAATAATACAACTATGAAACCAAGAAGAATCTGGATAGGCCTTGATGCTGTCCCCCACTGTACCACCCCCTGCCATGTGTAATCATTAGGTCATGGGTTTTTTTTTTTTTTTTTTTTTTGTCTAATCACATTTCTACAAGGCTGTCCCTGCTTCATTAAACTTAAGCAGAAGATTGGATGGTTCATCCAATATCTTTGGATCTTCCCGTGTCATATGTTGATACTGTGGTCAAATTAATGTGTTAATGATTTCCTCTTATTAGTCCCTTTGGTTATAAGCGCATTATCCTTGATTTTTATGCTAGACACAAAAGGGATCATCCCCTTTTGGGCTCATATTTTTGTCACAATTTGGAGGTAGTGGTGCTTTAGCCACTTATGGACAGAGGTTGGGGATATTGCTAACAATGCCAGATTTTTACATGGGTTCTGGGGAATCCAGCTGAGTTCCGGAACCTCAGTGTAGTCATTGGATGCAGTCGGACAGAAAGGCAGGATTATTGCATACACTGGACAAGGAGGCCGAATTGTTACACACAGATGAATAAGGAGGCAGTGTTTATGGCTCACAGCTGGATCAAGGACTCAGGATTAGCGGATCCAGGCAGCAGTCTGCAGGGAGCACTCTTCACGCTGTAAGCATCTAAGGAGGGAAAGCTATGGGGGGCATTTTCTGCACACACTATCCACAACCCGACTTGGACCAGAGGAAGGCTTTGCCATTTCTCTATGGATCTGAAGCTCTGGGAGCTTTGTCATGGCTTTCTCCATTCCCTACAGTACAAACACTTTACCCACAGAGCCATCTCCTTAACCAAGCAAACTAATTTTATAAAGTGACTTTCCTTTAGCTATATAATTTATACCGAACTTAGGGAAGCCAGTCACAAGGCTCTATCCTGGTAAGTCTCAGCAGGCAAACTGTTTCAAGTGTGGCCTAAATGGTCACATGGCACGATATTGCACTACACCTGCTCCAAGGTTGTGCCCTATCTGCCAGCAACCTGGACACTGGAAATCACAATGCCCCCGTGCGGGCTTGTCCTCTATGCCAAGTCACGGAGGTCCGGCCTCATCACCATCGGCAAGTGAAACTGTGCCAGCCTTCAAATGTCTCAGCCTTGCAGAGGACTGACTTGGTTTATCCCGTAACCCTATCCAAACCTAAGGTATAGCTACAAGTAGCAGGTACGTCCATTACTTATATTCTCATTCGGGCCTTATGTTCTCTTCACCAATTTCAGCTATGGGGGTAGACGGGACCCATTTCTCCCCACTTAAAACTTTGCCACTGCCCTGCATTCTTGCAGGACAATTTTTTCTCTCATTCTTTCTTAGCGATACCGGCTTGCCCAGCACCTTTGCTGGGTGGAGATATCCTTAGCTGCTTCCCCAAAGCTTTGTTCCGCTTCTTGGATACCTTTTTAACCCCACCCATCTCCAAGATTCTATTACAGGTTTACTCCTCCTGCCAGACATGTGCCCAGGCCAACCCACAAGGAGCTCTCCACATACACCAGCTTCGTGGACACCAAACAGACAAAGATTGACAGGTTAATTTCACCAATATGCCTACCCATATAAAACTCCATTTTCTCTTAACACTTGTGGACACTTTTACAGGATGGATAGAAGCATTTCCGGTCTCCAGGGAAACAGCAGATGTGATGGCTCAGGGTCATGGAGCTCATGTCAGAAGCTCTCAACATCTCCTAGACAATGGGACTCATCAAACAACAACTAACCAAGATCTCCATTGAATTCAGGTTATCTTGGCCCTCACCTCAGGGCCACCCCATGTTCCCCTACAGGCCTGAGCCCTTTTGAGCTGCTTTATGGCAGGCCCTTTCTCCTTAACCATCACCTCCCAGTTCAAACTCCTCCACTGGTGGAGTACCTACCCTACCTCTCCCTTTTAAGGTCCCTTCTCCGTTCACACGCTGACAGTTGTCTCCCTGCCACCACACCAGTGGACCCTAATGCCCCTAAACCTGCCCTACTCTCCCCAGGGGACAGAGTACTCCTCAAACGGTAGCCTAGGTCTCTCGAACCTCGATGGACAGGACCTCACACGGTAATCCTTACCACCCCCTCGGCTGCCAAGCTCTTGGGACACCCATGCTGGTACCATCTCTCTAGGCTCAAGCGGGTGGGTGTCTACTCAAGACACTTGGTCTGTTCAGCAGACAGGACCTTCCACCCTCCGGTTTTCCAGGATCCCACAATGAAGGGCCTACCTGCTCATTCTGGCACACTCATCTTTAGTGATAACAATTTTTTTTCCTAGACACCTGCCTTCTCACCTCCCCCAAGGAACAGATGAATGCCGTCTCCTGGATGACAGTACATGGGATGCCTCTCCAGCTACACCTCTCACTGAATGTGAACACCTAGCTCTCCCCTTCCCCATGTCGCCCCATGCCCGCAGGAAGTAGCCAGATTTGAGTCTACGCCCTTTTTTCCAAAGAGAGCCTAAATGTTTGTCATAATTATCACTTCAATTTTCTGTCACCCCTATATCCAAAGAGTCTGGAATGTTAAGTTGGGAGCATAGGCCCCAGCCCCTCACATCTATCCCAGCCCCCAGGCCTGGTCTGGACTCCAAATCCCAGCAGGCCAGGTCAGGACCACTCCCCAGGGTATTTAAGTGATCTCCCGAAAGAGGAACACGTGGTCCCTTTTCCTTCCACCCGGTGGCCACTTTCACATGGCTTCCCAGTTCCCCCTCTGGGCCACCCGAGAGCGCAGAAGTCCCATTAAACCTGGATATTTCTTAATTTGGCTTGTTTTGATTTGGCTTGATTGGGAATTTTGCATCAGCCGGGAGCTCGCGTTAGGAAATATTCCTAACAATATCTATATCTCAGGTGTGGAGGAGGATTTTTGCCAATGTTAATAAAGCTAAAGTTCATCTTAAAACAGATCAAAAAATAATTTCTGAGAAGGGGCAGCAGTAAAGAAAGTTTTATTTAAGTTCCACCTCTACATAAAGAAAATGTAATATAGTTGGGCAGTGGTGGTGCATGCCTTTAATCCCAACACTCAGAAGGCGGAGGCAAGTGGATCTTGTGAGTTTGAGGCCAGCCTGGTCTACACATGGAGCTAGACAGATAGCTCAGCAGTTGAGAACATTTTCTGCTCTTTTGGAGGACCCAAGTTTGGTTCCCAGCATCCATATCAGGAGGATCACAATGACAGATCCAATGCCTACTTCTGATGTCCAAGGGCACATCCACAGGCACATCCATCACACAGACACAGACACACATACATGTAAGTAAAAATAAAATAATTTGACTGACACATTTTTTAAGTTAATTCTTTTGTGATAATGTATCCTAAAGTAATAATGCTAAATTTATACTAGAATTTTTACAAAGTGAGTAACTGGAAACTATCTGTCCAACTACCAAAACATCAGAATGAAAAGATTAAGTTGGTTCATTTAAACCAGCATTATATTTACATAAAGAGTCTCTTATTAGATAACATATGCAGAAATACTTTCAGTAAAAAGTACAAGGGAAGTGTTTGGGAGGTGGCTCAGTGATTCAAGTGCTTTGCTTAATATACGAGTATTAAGAACCTGAGTTTAGATCCCCAGTACACATGTAAAACTGGCATGGTAATGTATGCCTGTAGCCCCAACATTAGGGGACAGAGACAGGCAGATTTTGGAGGATCAATGGCTATCCAGGCTAGGGGTAAAGGTGAGCGCTAGCTTCCTGTTTCAGAAAGAAAAGGTGGACACACTTTGGATGTAGGACACAGGGAAAGCAAGGTAAAGGATTCCTCCCTGAAGGCTAGCATTCATAGTGCTGGAAGATGCTATGCAGTCTTCTGGAGAGAAAAGTTATCAGCAGGCTTTCCCAGCTGTGGAGCCTCAGTATAGTATGACCTGCCAGGCAAGAGACTCCCACGAGTGCAATAATGGCAAGAATGTTCTGTGGTAACTGTTGGTATTCGGCTGCCCGTGAAGCCCCACCCCTGGGTCAAAAAGGCAGCCTCTTGGGGGTGTGACCCATGCTCGCGCATGCGTGGCTAGCCTCACCCCTGTGCGCATGTGCGAAAGCCTGGGTCGCCCGCCATTTGCGTCACCAGCGTCTGACGCACCTACGCGAGCCGTCTGCGCATGAGCAGCGCGGCCTTTAAA
>PVIU01014546.1:0-21634 GCA_004026605.1 Ondatra zibethicus | reverse complement strand
TGGGCCCGTGAGCACACCCCTCTAATAAATCTTCTTGCGTGGGTTCGTTCGTGTCTCGTGTCTTTCCACACGCGCCAAAAAGTACAACAGTAACTGTATTAGTCAGGGTTCTCTAGAGTTACAGTTTATAGAACGAATCTATAAGAGAGAGAAAGGGTATCTATTAGAATGACTTACAGGCTGTGATTGGTTTAATTAATCAAACAAAGTCCAAGAATCTAGTAGTTGTTCAGTCTACGAGGCTGGATGTCTCAGCTGGTCTTCAGTGTATACCAGAATCCAGAAGAAGTAGATTCTAATGCTGGTAAAGGAATAGACTTTCTAACGAGGTGAGAGCAAGCAGACAGAACAAAAACTTCCTTCTTCCATGTCCTTATATAGCAGAAGTTGTGGGCCAGGTTACATCTGGATTAAAGGTGTCTTCCCTTCTCAAGATCTGGAATAAAAGGCATATCTTTTCTCAGCTCAAAAGATCTGGAATAAAGGCATGTCTATTTTTAGCTCAAAAGATCTAGATTAGGGGCTGGAGAGATGGCCCAGATGGCTCAGCTGTTCAGAGCACTGGCTGTGTTGCGGGCTGCAACATTGTTGGTGGCGACCACACGCAGAGGTGGCCGCCGTTCCGTGCTCCAAAACAGGTGCTTTGCACATGCGCCTCTCCCGAACAGGCCATGTCAGATCTAGCCTATCCCTGACGACCTGTCAATCTGGCACCATGAGCTGACCAATTGCTGAATGACACCTCATAGGCGAGAGAATTTTACTATATAAGCTCGCCGGTCTCGGTGAGCTGGGTCTCCTTTCTTCAGCTGTAAGAAAGCGCCTTAATAAAGCGTGATCAAGAAGAATCCTGGTGTCCGCGTCCTTTCTGCTGGCAGACGGGGCGCGGCACTGGCTGCTTTTCCAGAGGACCTGGGTTCAGTTCCCAGCACCCATATGGCAGCTCACAAAACCGTCTAACTCAAGTCCCTGGGGATATGACACCCTTACACAGACACATGCAGGCAAAACACTAGTGCGCATAAAATAAATAAATAAATTTTAAAAAAGGATCCAGATTAGATTTAGTCAAGTTGACAACCAAGGATAGCCATTACAGTAACCAATCACTTTCTTTTGTTACGTTTTATTGTTATGTTTTTCGAGACAGGGTTTCTCTGTGTAACAGTCCTGGCTGTCCTGGAATTTGCTTTGTAGACCAGGCTGGCCTCAAACTCTCTGAGATTTTGCTTGCCTCTGCCTTCCAAGTGCTGGGATTAAAGGTGTGAGCCACCACTGCCCGGCACTAATCACTTTCTTATTGGATCTGAGGCCTGCTCTGAGGGAGGAACACATGCCAGTCACTGAAAACCTAGCCAAAAGCCTATAACTGAGGAGCTCACGGGCTCTAGGGAAGAATCTGATGCTGATGCTTTAATAAATGGACTTCTAAGTATTTATATTTGTACTCATAGACTAATGCTGCCCTTAGCCCTAGTCAGAGAAGTCTCTCTTTACAGGAGGAAATGGCTAAAGCAGAGAACTTTAGTCAAAGTGCTATCTCGAAAAACCAAAAAAAAAAACAGTAAATGACTGTTGAGTGCTGAGCCCCAAATAGGTCATCTATATTGCTCCCACCAAGGCCCAGGGAACACCTTAGAAGGGAACAGGGAAAGACTGCACGCGTTGGAGGCTATGGAGCAGTTCTTTGAAATGCTGTCTTCTAGGTACAGTATGGCTATTGCAATTATGAACACACAGCTGTGGTGACCACTTGCACCAGACCTGAACACAGAAAGAGATGAAAGTGTTTGCTTCAAAAGTGTGAGGCCTGGAGTTCCGATCCCCAGAAGTCATGTAAATGGCAGTTGGGTGTAGTAGCTCACCTCTAAGTCCAGCCTCAGAGACAGGGGATTCCCCAGCACAATCTGGATAACAAGACTAGCTGTATTAGCAAGCTCTGCGCTGAAATGAGACACCCTCCTTCAGCACATACAGTCGAAGAGAAACGACGGATGATTCTGAATATCTCCCTGCACCTACACATGCAAGCACACCATGTATGCACATACATGCCAACATGTATGCACAGATGTACACATACATCAAAATGGTAAAAGGGAAAAAGAATAAACGTGTGCTGGCAATGTACTTCAGTGCTATAGTGTTTGCTCAACATGCCTGTGACCATGGGTTGCGTTTTCAGCACTACAAGAAAATAGAAAAGCCAGTGGGCACAATAAGAAGTCCATCGGGGGATAAAAGGAGCCAGGTGGTGGAAGCACACATCTTTAATCCCAGCACTAAGGAGGCAGAAGCAGGCAAGTGTCTGTGAATTCAAGGCCAGCCTGGTCTATAGAGTGAGTTCCAGGACAGCCAGGGACACACAGTGAAACCCTGCCTTGCTTTAAAAAAAAAAGAAAGAAAGAAAGGAAAAGGAAGTGTTAAGACTGTCTACATGATGTTTCTGCCCAATGCCATGATGAACTGAAAGGAACAAAGACCCCCACACAGTCCCTGGGGTAAAGAAAACAACTGCCTGCCCGGTACCTTCCAGTGCACGCAGACAGGCGCTATTACGGTGAGTTAATGTATGGTGTGGTATGTTGTGTGATATTTTGTGTTCTGACAAATAAAGCTTGCCTGGAGATCAGAGAACGGAGCTAGCCACTAGTTAACCATCGAGGGCAAGCAGTGGTGGCTCACACCTTTACTTCCAGCACTTGGGAGGAGGAAGCAGGAAGATCAGGAGTTCAAGGCTATCCTTGGCTATGTGAGATCGAACCAATTGAAAAGAGAGACAGAGCAGGGTGGTGGAGGCCCACACCTTTACTCCCAGCACTTGGGAGGATCATGCCTTTGATCCCAGCACAATCGGGAGGCCCACACCTTTACTCCCAGCACTTGGGAGGATCATGCCTTTGATCCCAGCACAATCGGGAGGCAAAGACAGGAATATAAGGTACGTGGAGAGAGAATCTCAGTGCCCCATTCAGGATTCGTAGAGACAAGATCCTCCCCGTTCAGTCTGAGGATTCATAGACAGGAGCCAGCATTCACTCTGAGATTTAGTAGAGGTAGGAGGTCTCTGCTGGCTGCTGCGCTTCTCTGATCTTTCAGCTTTCACCCTACTATCTGACCCCAGGTTCTTATTGTTAAGACTAGTTAGGATTGTGCTTCAGTGGAATGGGAGGGCATAATGGTTCATTTCCCGTGGGCAGAGGCATATCTGAACAGGTGAAAGTGGTGAGGAGCAGGCTGAGGTGGGTCGCCATGGTGACATCTGGGCTTGGGCTGCTGCTGGGGCCCATGTATAAGTTCATGGGCCTGATGTAGCCACGGTCTGTGTTGATGTTCATGGCTACTAATACCACCAAAGACTAAAAAGATAGGGCTGTACAGAGTTGGCCCCACCCCTCACTGGCTACAACACTAGGGAGAACTGGTCTTGTCCTCCACAGCTGAAGTACTCAGGAGAGAGGGCCCTACACCTCACCTGGACAGCACAGTAGAACTGACCCTGTTCACAGGGACAAGAGTGAACTGGCCCTAAGGGTGGGAAAAGGGGAGAGCAGGTCACAACACTTTAGTGTGCCATGTGGTGGCATGGGTGGGAGAAAGATGCCCTCCTCTCCTCACCCCTCAACACCTGCAGCAGGTGGGGGACCTGACCCAACCCCTCACCAGCTGCAGCATGTGGGAAAATGGGCCCTGATCCTTGCCTAGGCAACACAGTAGAGTTAACCCTGTAGTCAGGGGTAAGGGTGAGCCATTCCTGAGGGCATGAGAAGGGCATAGCTGGTACTACCTCCCTCGTGTGGTGGCTGGGGTGAGGGAAAGATGCCCTCCCCCATTGCCCCTATTTCCTCCAGCTGGCGAGGTAGCTTAACCCTCCCCTTTACCAGCTGCCACACATAGGAAAGCAGGCCCTGCACCCCCTCCAGGCAGCACAATGGAACTGAGCCTATTGCCAGGGGTGGGGGGCAGCTGAGCTGTATGTCTGAGGCAGGTGGGAGATCTGGCCCTGAGGTCGTCAGAACAGGAGAACTGCTCCTTCCCTTCACCAGCTGCAGCACTCGGGAGAGCAGGCCCTGCACCTTGCCCACTACCTGACACAGCAGAGCTGACCCTGTTGGCAGTGGAGTGAGTGAGCTGGCCCTGAGGGTGTGAGAGTGGGCTAGCTGGCCACACCCCCCTCGTTGGTCATGTCGTGGTGAGAGCGAGGGAAAGATGCCCTCTCCCCTTACCCTGCCACCTGTGGTGGGCAAGGGAGCTGACCCTCCCCTATACCAGCACTTGGGAAAGTGGCCCCTGTACCTTGCTTGGGTAGCACAGTAGAGCTGACCTTATTGATGGGAGTGCAGGTGAACCACTCTGAAAATGCAAGCGTGGGAGATCTGGCCCTGCCCCTCATCTGCCATATGGTGGTGTGGGCAGGGGAGAGGTGCCCTTCTTATCCCACCCCCACCCCTCACCACCTGTAGCAGATGGGAGAGCTGTCCTGAGGTCATAAAAGGGGAAGAGCTGTCCCTTACCCATCACCAGATGCAGAACTCGAGAGAGTGGCCCTTACACCTCACCTGGGCAACATAGGAGAGCTGGCCCTGAGGGTGTAGGTATGGGAGAGCTTACCCTGAGGGCATGAAAGCAGGAGAACTGGCCCCTCCCCTTGCCCAAAGCTGCAAGGGTTCAACTAACCAGGGCAGTGCCCTGCAACTACCCAGAGCTATGAGTTGACCCGCCCCAATATCCACCCCATCTATATGCTATACTGGAGCACATGAAGGGGCTGGTCCTGCAGAGTCAAAACTGTAGTGTAGTGGAATTTCATTTGTATTTTAATAAATAAAGCTTGCCTTAAGATCAGAGAGAAATACAGCCCCACTGGTCAGCCTTACAGACCTGTCAGTGGTAACACACACCTTTAATCCCAGTAGCCACACTAGTTATTATAGAAAGCAGGCAGTGTATGCCTTTAATCCCAGTGGTGCAACCTTTTAATCCCAGCCCTAGAGAGGATTATAAAATGGTAGGAAACAGCTTTCAGACACAGTCTCATTCTGAGATTCTTAAAGGCAGGATCATCATCAGACTGAAGTAGAGGTAAGAGCCAGTGGCTGGCTGTTTTGCTTTTCTGACCTTCTGAGTATTTATTAATCATTCATCACTACAGGATTTCCCTGACACAGGGCAACTACAGGTTATCCAAGAGGAGTTGCACTGAGGGCCCAAAATCGATAGTGTAGCAGAAACTAGATGCACCAAACCAGGCCAATGACTCAATGACTCTCTGCAATGAACACTTGCAAGATAAAAAAGTTTTACTGTGTGACTCACTATGTCACACTACAGCTTCCATGATGAGCTTTTTCCTTTTTTTCTCTTAAATTTTATTTTATTTGGGGGGAGTCTTGCAAGGTCAAAGGGCAGATATGAAGGGACAGGAAATAAATGGGATCAAGGTGCATTATGTGAAAGACACAAAAAATAAATTTAAAAAGTTTAATAAAAAACAGACATAATGGTTTGGAAGGCTAATTAATTTTTCAAAATGTTTTAAAAAGCCAAAAAAGACTGTCTACACATATGTGGTGGTTTGAATCTGTGGTGTAGTTATTAGTAATAACACATATGCAAGTCTACAATGAATTAGCAAGTGGGGCAGAAAAATGCAAAATATACAATTTGGAGAAAAAAAGAACAGTAGGAATGGTATAGCAAAAGCATGTGCTGAAAAGGGGGCTGTAACTGTTAAGGGTATTAACACAGGTAAGGAGAAGCCTCCTGCAGTGAAACAAAGGGTGTCTGTGTAAAAGGATCATTGTGGAGGCCCAAAAATGTGAGCCTATTTCCATGTTGACCAAAGGTCAGAGAGTTGGAACTTACCTCTATTCCTTCAAGGTTATTGTATTTCTACCTCAGTCCCACCTAGATTCAGAACAGAGAGTTCTGCTCTCTCAAGGTTGTTGTCAACAGGTGTGGCTAATGCCCAGACCTTGTACTCCAGGAATAGAGACGTTTCTACCTCAAACAAAAGTTCCAGTTCCCTTAAGGAGATAACTTGGGATTCCATCCAGGGAGTGGTTTGCCTACAGAATGTTTTGGTCTAGGGTGTGAGCTGACTTGTTTTGTTCTAGCAACAGAATGTTTAACTATGAATGTAGCCTGCGACCTTCAACTGGTCTGTTCGTTTCCTTGTCTCAAGTTAATGCAGTTTATATATGTGTGTGTGTGTGTGTGTGTGTGTGTGTGTGTGTGTGTGTGTATTACTCCTACCTTTTAGGGTCAAGGTCTTTTAAGCAATTGGAAATTAAATGTGGGCGATTTCAGTATTGGAATGCCCTCCCGGTACTATTGTATGTTTTTCTGTTCTATTATTTTCACACGCATCTTCATATTCTTTACTAATATTTCTAAATTTCCGTGTCCCTACCCTGGCAAGTGGTATTTTTGTCAAGGCTAGTCCCCGACAGATCATGGATTCTTCCTTTGTGGTTGCAGAGACCCACTGAGACCAGGCAGCATGTGTCATGGGAATCCCTGCATGAAGGCCCTGAGAGGGCAGACAGCCATGAGAGGCCATTGTATGAAGCTGTGAAGGTGAAGCCTGGTTTGCAATGGAGACACCAAGATGGAGATGCCAGAACTGTGAAGCACTTAGGGAGAGCAAGCAGTTCTTGAGAAAATTATAAGTTAGAAGCTATAAGGGAAGAGCCATCTAAGTGCTTTAAAACTAAAATCCCAGATACCACACATGAAGGTACAGGACTTGGTATTTGCACTGCTGTTTGAGTTTTGCTTTGATCCAGTATTTTCTCATTATGCCGCCATTCATCCTTTTTGGAATGTTATTGTATATTTTGTGTCATAGTATATTGGAAGTAAGGAATTCTTTCTTTCTTTCTTTCTTTCTTTCTTTCTTTCTTTCTTTCTTTCTTTCTTTCTTTGTTTGTTTTTTGGTTTTACAGGGTGTTACATTTAAGAGATTATCTTGAGTCTCAGAAGATAATTGGGGGTTTTGGAAAATATTGAGATTGTAAAGAACTATGGGGCTTTTTTTTCTTTAGGATATAACAATGAGACTATGGGGATTTTTAAGGTTAGACTGAATGCAATTTGCATTATGATATGATCATAAGCCTGTGGAAGCCAGGGAGGAGAATGTGATAGATTGAATGAAAATGTCTCCCATTGGCTCAGTTATTTGAACATTTTGTCACAAGTTGTTGTTAGTGTTTGGGGAAGGTTACAGGAAGGTACAGCCTTTATGGAGGAAAACATCACTGGGGGTGGGTGTTGTAGTATATTTGTATTGCTGTGCTTGGTGTAATAAAAGGTGAATGGCCAATAGCTGGGCAGGAGGCGGGACTTCAAGGCAGAGAGAGAAATCTGGGAAGAAGAAGGAGTTGCCAGCCAGACACAGAGGAAGAAGAACATGCAGAAGGAGAGATAAAAGCCACAAGTCACGTGGCAGCATGTAGATTGATAGAAATAGGTTAATTCAAGTTGTAAGAGCTAGTTAGAAACAAACCTAAGCTAAGGCTGAACTTTCATAATTAAGAAGAAGTTTCTGTGTCATTGTTTGAGAACTGGCTTGCGGGACAGAGAAAGACAGATGGTCTTCAAGAGTTTATATCCTGGTCCCATTTCCAGTTCACTCCTCTGCTTTTTTGTGGTTGAAGATGTGACCTCTCAGCTTCCTGCTCCTGCCACGCAACTTGCTGCCATGTCTTCCTGCCATGATTGATTTTTATCCCATTAGAACCGTAAGCTGAAATAAACTTTCTTCCTTAAATTGCTTTTGGTTTTGGTATTTTTATCACAGAAACGGAAAAGTAATTAATATAATATGTCCATATAAGTTTGAAAGGATTTTCTCCTCCAAAGTGACTATCTTTAAGTAGTGGAATCATAGGAAGATTTTAGATTAATTTTGATTTTGCTTATTTATATTTTTAAATATTTCTTAAGGAAAGATGAGGGGAATTTGACTTAAAACAGAAAATATTTGAAAATGTTTACAATGCCTTCCATGACTCTAATTTTCTTACATTTTGTTTCTTTCATGTCCCTAGTTGTAGTTACTTCTTTTCCTTAAAAAGAGAATGAGCTAGTAAGACAGTGCTTCTCAATCTTACTAACACTGCAACCCTTCAATGCAGTTTCTCATGTTGTGGTGACCCCCAAGCATAAAATTATTTTCATTGATACTTCATAACTAATTTGGTTACTGCTGTGAATCATAATATAAATATCTTATATTCGGGATATCTGATATGCAACTCCCATGAAAAGATTGTTTGAACCCCCACCAAGGGGGTCAAGACCCACAGGTTGAGAGCCATTGGATTAAGAGAAAGCACCATTCAGCTGAGTATGGTGGTACATTTAATCCCAGCACTGGAGAAACCGAGGCAGGCCAGGCTGAGCTCTTGTGAGTTTCAGGACGGCCTAGTCTTTGTAGTGACTTTCAGGTTTTATCCAAGGTTATATAGTAAGACCCAGCTTTCAGAGCTGGGGAGACAGACAGATAGATAGAGGGGAGATTCTTCTTGTGTTAGTCACTTTACTTCTTTAAAACACCTGTCCTAGATAAGATAGACCAAACCTAAACAGCAAAGATGGATTTCCCACTCATACTATATGTCTGTTATAGAGTTTATCTGGGAGTCCTGCCCACCATAGTGATTCCTGAGTCTGCAGCTCAACCTCTTTGTGAGATTTTCGAAGCTGCTGCACTAGAAGGAAAATGAACTCAGGAAAGATAATGCATCATCAAGTAAGTGCTTCCATCTAAAGTTTAAACTTATGATAGATACAGTGGCCACAATTAGGTACAGTGCCAACATAAGAGAGCCAGGAAGTGAAGAGAACAGGCTGTATCTGTTGAATGACAACAAATGACATTCAGAATACAGTAAACAAATACTAGAAGAACTATAAAGAGAGAGTACCAATTCTATAATCACAGTGGTCATATTCCTGGCACTTGCTACTCCAGTCTGTGGCCAGCTTTAACTGGGTAGAAGCAAGGATTGTAGAAAGCACATGGATATGTCCAATGGAGATCAGAAGTCACAAACACACTAGGACTTGGATTTTTGTCAAATCAGAAGCCAACAGTGCCTTTACTGAGGCAGAACGAGGATGGGAGAGCATATATCACACACAGTGAACTGTATTTTCAATTTCTTCAGGACACACTTTCAGCTGTCTGAAAAAATACAACTTGCTTTTTCCTTTCCTTATTTTCTAATGTCCTTATATGCTTCTGCCCTCTGTTTTGAAGGAGGGATGGAGTGGATAAGATGGAGTCCAATTTATTAACCTCAATTGGATCCATGATTTAAAATGTCTTTGTAGGTAAATAGTCTAATTGGATGGCTTAGTTAAATGTTCAGCCCTGGAATAGTTCCATTCCTTTCTCTGCACCTGTCCAAGATGGTGTCAGGTAGGTCATGAAGATGGCTTCTATGACCTGGTAGAAAACTGCAGATGATAATCTTCTTCTCCACTCCCCAAAGAGAAGGATCTAGATCTCCGTCCTCCAGTCCTATGCTTCCTGACCAATGCAGCTATCATACTTCTTGCCTGGAGCAAGGATATTTCAACCCAGAGCAGGGAGATTGGGACAGTTGGAAATTGGGACTTGTCTCCCAGACTGTGCTCTCTTTCCCTACAACTAAGTCTAGAAAGGGGTGAGGAGTGTCTTTTCTTTCCTCTTTACAGCAAGGGATACCTCCTTTCTAGCCTACCCACAAGACATGTAGTATTGCAAAGAAAATTTTGTAATCTAGAAATGCCTTAATTGAAAAAGGCTGGGTTTTATGTTCAGCATCATGCTGAAAAGACATCAAGAAAATCAGCTTTGAGTTTCAAAACTAGTAAATGAACTCTGTGTTCTAGGTAGTACCCATCTGTTCTCTATTTCCTGGGACAATAAGCTTGATGAAGCTATGAGAATGCTTCCAGAAATGGGTCTCATAATTGGGAGATCTCATATCATGCATTGGCTAAATTCTTTTTTAATTATTTTTTGTATGAATTTTTTATGTATGACTTTTTGCTTGCTCATTTGTCTGTGTACCATATGAATGCCTGGTGTCCATGGAGACCCAAAGAAGCATTGGATTCCTTGGAACTGGAGTTATAGGTGGTTGTGAGCTACCACGTGGGTGCTGGGAATCAAACTTGGGCCCTTGGGAGAGTAGCTCTTAACAACTGAGCCATCTCTTCAGCTCACATTGGTTCAGTTCTTACAAATTAATTCCCTAGAGAAGTAAGATTAGATGAACTTAAATCAAGGGTAAATTACTTAGGATATCTTGGTGAATCTTGTGAGACCAGTTTCCTTCATGAGGAGAACATATAATTTTTAAAAATATGTTCCCAAACCTGTATGGGAGTGATTCCAGCACTTGGGAAATGGAAGATGAAGGATCAGGAGATCAAAGCCATCCTTGACTACACAGCAAGCTCAAATCCAGCCTGGGCTAAGTGAAATCCTGTCTCAAATAACCAAAACAAAGCAAAAATCAACCAATCTGCATGTACAGATACATCTATAGATATATAACTCAATATAGAATTAGCATGCGTTATACGCATTCATGAGAGAAACAGCAGTAAAGTAAATCTAGTTCAAAAGAGAATTCAAAAGGAACAGAATACTGACATAAGTTTGCTAAATGAAAGGTAAAAGCTGTATAATTAAGTCATTCCCTTTAGGGCTATCACTTCTCCTGCACAGGTATCATTCCCATATCTTCTGGGCCAACTCATCCAAGCTAATGTGACTGGGCCTTAGTCCAGCAACAGTTCATTTCTGCAGAGACCTGAATAATCCTTGCATGGGATCTGGAGTTAAAGACCATTAAAAGAAGCTTTAGTCAGGCTTTTTTTTTTTTTTTTTTTTTTTTTTTTTTTTTTTTTTTTTTTTTTTTTTTTTTTTTTTTTTTTTTTTTTTTTTTTTTTTTTTTTTTTTTTTTTTTTTTTTTTTTTTTTTTTTTTTTTTTTTTTTTTTTTGTCTTTTCGAGACAGGGTTTCTCTGTAGCTTCAGAGCCTATCCTGGAACTAGCTCTGTAGACCAGGTTGGCCTTGAACTCACAGAGATCCGCCTGCCTCTACCTCCTGAGTGCTGGGATTAAAGGCGTGTGCCACCACCGTCCGCTTCAGTCAGGATTTTTAAAAACACAGGAAGTCATCTTTTCCCCTTGTTTCCAAGTGTCAAGTAATTTCTCTTAACAGAGTCAAGCAATGTATATATCTTCCCCTTTTTCAGATACACAAACCCAGTTGGGTAAGCACTATTGGAATAAGGAGCCCCAAAGCCACTCCTTAGTTGAAGGTGTGCCTTATTGTAGAGTGTTTGCCTAACATGTGGGAGGCCCTGGGTTGATCTCCCAGAACTGCAAATAAATAAATAAATAAATAAATAAATAAATAAATAAATAAATAAATAAATAAATAAATATGCCAATTCTGCCTTAGAAACACAAGTGAATTGTCATCTGTAAAAATCTAAAGTTGTGACTTCATTCTGAACCTACAGATGTTAAGGATATTTATGGTACATTTTCTTTAGAATTATTAAATAAAGCAACTTGGGCTAACAGTTCCATTACCAAAGCAGGTTCAGCTGGTTAAATGAAACCACAAAGCACCTGGTTGTTATTTTCAATTGTGATACAGGTCATCATAGCCCATGAAACGAATGGCAAACATAACTGCACTGACGGCACATATCGTTGCCTCGACTCCCAACAGTAGTTTTCAAAATAGATGGGATTTTTTTTTCTTTTAAATCTCTTAACAGCTCATTTGTAAGGTCATCCTCTGTACTTGGGTTTTTTTTTTTCCAAGTCTCTCCTCTTGGGTAGAAAGAAATAAAAGCAAATAAGTGTTATAATAGAACAAAGGCTACTGTGAAGCAAGATACCCATGGAATTCCATTTTCTGAGTGCAAAGCAGGATCACCTGATTAAAAGCTCAATTTCTCTGAAACTTTCTGTCAAAGACATAGTGTGTAACTCAAGCGCACTTCCAGATCAAGGTTATTCAGCTAAGGAAACACAAGAGCACATGCAAAGGTTTTCTTTTAAAAGATATCTCTTTTTAAAAGTTGGGGGAACTCTAAAACACTGTGTGATGGCGCGGCCATGAGAAAACTTTTCCTCTCTCTCTCTCTCTCTCTCTCTCTCTCTCTCTCTCTCTCTCTCTCTCTCTCTCTCTCTCCTCTTTCTTTCCTACAAGAAGGCACATACAAACACTTCGGGAAGCATAACAACTCAAGAAGCATGACCAAAGCTCAGAAACGCAAGTACCTGTGTCACAGCAAGCCAAGAACACACATTCTGCTGGCTAACCCAAATAGATAATTAATCACGCTCCTGACAGTGTGGAATGCAGATTCGCCTGCTCTTTGTAGAGACTTTAGCAGGCAGTCCAAAAGCTTTCTGAAATATTTGGATCGGAGGTAGCTTGAGGAATCACAAGATTCTGAGAGCTGTAGATTTCTTTGGCCTGCACAACGTCAATTTTTTTTTTTCGAGACAAGGTTTCTTTTTCTTTCTTTCTTTTTTTTTTTTTTTTTTTTTTTGGTTTTTCGAGACAGGGTTTCTCTGTAGCTTTCGAGCCTGTCCTGGAACTAGCTCTTGTAGACCAGGCTGGCCTCAAACTCACAGAGATCCACCTGCCTCTGCCTCCTGAGTGCTGGGATTAAAGGCATGCGCCACCACCGCCCGGCAAGACAAGGTTTCCCTGTGTATCTCTGGCTGTCCTGGAACTTGATTTGTAGACCAGGCTGGCTTTGAACTCAAAGAGATTTGCCTGCCTCTGCCTCCTGGAGTGCTGAGATTAAAGGCATGTGCCACCACCACCCGACCAAAATATTTTTCAAGGAAAGCATACTATTAACAACTTATTTTTGAAAAATAATAGTATTGGAGGAAACATCATTTCTTGTTGCTATAAGACATGGTTTCATGGAATCTATTTTTATAAAAGATAGCAGGCCTACCAGAATCAATTTTTTGGGCGCTAGTTCATAATTGCATTTATGAAGGTTGTGGGCATCAAGGTAATTTAGGTTCTCTCTCCCTTCCTTCTTTCCTTCCTTCCTTCCTTCCTTCCTTTCTTTCTTTCTTTCTTTCTTCCTTCCCTCCTTCTTTTTTAGAAACAGGGTTTTTTCTGTGTAGCGTTGGCTGTTCTAGAACTAGCTCTGTAAACAGACTGGCCTCAAATACTCAGAGATCTGCCTCCTGAGTGCTGGGATTAAGTTTAAGAAAGAAACACTTGGGAGGCAGAGGCAGGCTGATCTCTGTGAGTTCGAGACCAGCCTGGTCTACAAGAGCTAGTTCCAGGACAGGCTCCAAAGCCACAGAGAAACCCTGTCTCGAAAAAAAAAAAGTTTAAGAAAGAAAGTACCTTACCTGGTGGTACCTTCTTTCTTAAAGTTTCCATCAAAGTCTGTTGAAAGTGCCTGCCATTGGCTTTTCAAAACATGCATTGTGACATAGCCACTGGCAAATTGCCTGTGCTCCAGTACATGACCATGTTCATGAAGCAACCCTAATTAAACAAATCAATCCATAAAAGTGGAAGTGTGGGGTTACTTGGAAAGAGAGAGGAGATCAGTTTGTGTGGGGGACGGGGTGGAGACCAATTGGTATGGAGGTTAGCATGATCGT
This sequence comes from Ondatra zibethicus, assembly GCA_004026605.1. NCBI lineage: Eukaryota > Metazoa > Chordata > Mammalia > Rodentia > Cricetidae > Ondatra > Ondatra zibethicus. Next base: position 7,967 of record PVIU01014546.1, on the reverse strand, counting down.
TATATGGCTATAGAAAAACGTTTTTGAAAGACATAAAATTTTTAAACTTTTCCAGAAAAAATAAAACAATATATATTGCTCCTTAAAAATTTTGGTAAACGTTATTGTTTTTTAATAAAAGCCCTTTCATATAAATAAAAACACCACACAACAAAATTAACTAGATCCAAAAGTCTATGCAACTCATTGAATTTCTTTTTTTTTTTTTTTTGGTTTTTTTTTTTTTTTTTCAAGACAGGGTTTCTCTGTGGCTTTGGAGCCTGACCTGGAACTAGCTCTTGTAGCCCAGGCTGGCCTTGAACTCACAGAGATCCACCTGACTCTGCCTCCCAAGTGCTGGGATTAAAGCCATGTGCCACCACTGCCCAGATGAATTTCTATATAGGTAGAATAGGTATTTAGAATGGAAGCTGTGGAGTGTCACATTAAATTTTAGACTTTCAATGTTGAATGTATTTCATTGTATTCAGATTGACTGCAGATAATGAAAGAGGATCTATAGCTAATTGTTTGGATACTTCTGATTCTGTAATGAGTGTTTTGGTCTTGGTGGTAAATAAGCACTTAAAGTATATTCAGGGCATTGATCCTAAGAGGCTTGATGGCAACAAAATTAGATTTGGGTTGCAGTAGGAGCTGTGTTGCTAAATGTCTCCCTCATGCCTGCTACTGCTCCCGGTGCTGTCTGTTCCCAGTGCTCTCTGCTCCCGGTGCTCTCTGCTCCCAATGCTCCTTTTACAAAGCACAAACACAACTTCTTCAGGAGGGAATCCAGACTAGGATTTACAGATACAGGTCAAAGCCAGTAACCTAAACCAAAGTTGCCCTGAGGCAAGGAACTCCACCTTGGGCAACAAATTCCACAGGAGTGGAACTGAATGAGAATCCTAGGACAGAGAGAGCTGAGGAAACGAGCTCCACCAGGAGCAGAAGCCAGGAGCAAATCCAGCCCTGGAAGCGAACCCAGTCCTGGGACATTATATTTGATAAAGAAGCAAAAAATATCAAATGGAAAAAAGAAAGCATATTCAACAAGTGGTGCTGGCATAAGTGGATATCAAGATGTAGAAAAATGAAACTAGGCCCATATCTATCACCATGCACAAAACTCAAGTCCAAATGGATCAAAGACCTCAACATAAAGCCAGCCACACTGAACCTTATAGAAGAGAAAGTGGGACGTACACTTGAACGCATTGGCACAGGGAACCATTTCCTAAATAGAACCCCAGCAGCACAAACACTGAGAGAAATAATTAATAAATGGAACCTCCTGAAACTGAAAAGCTTCTGTAAAGCAAAGGACACGGTCAACAAGACAAAACGACAGCCTACAGAAAGGGGAAAGATCTTCACTAACCCCACATCAGACAGAGGTCTGATCTCCAAAATATACAAAGAACTCAAGAAATCAGTCACCAAAAGATCACATAATCGAATAAAAAAATGGAGTACAAACCTAAACAGAGAACTCTCAACAGAGGAATCTAAAATGGCTGAAAGACACTTAAGGAAATGTTCAACATCCTTAGTCATCAGGGAAATGCAAATCAAAACAACTCTGAGATTCCATCTTACACCCATAAGAATGGCCAAGATCAAAAACACTGATGACAACTTATGCTGGAGAGGCTGTGGGGAAGAGGGAACACTTCTGCATTGCTGGTGGGAATGCAAGCTGGTACAACCCCTATGGATGTCAGTGTGGCGATTTCTCAGAAAATTAGGAAACAACCTTCCTCAAGACCCAGTAATACCACTTTTGGGTATATAGCCAAAGGATGCTCAATCGTGCCACAAGGACATTTGCTCAGCTATGTTAATAGCGGCTTTGTTTGTCATAGCCAGAACCTGGAAACAACCTAAATGCCCCTCGATCGAAAAATGGATAAGAAAAATGTGGTACATTTACACAATGGAGTACTACACAGCAGAAAAAAATAATGACAGCTTAAATTTCGCAGGAAAATGGATGGAACTAGAAAACATCATTTTGAATGAGGTAACGAAGACACTGAAAGACAATTATCACATGTACTCACTCATAGGTGGTTTTTAAACATAAATCAAAGAAAGCCAGCCTACAAACCACAATCCCAGAGAACCTACACAACAATATGGACACTAAGAGAGACTTACTTAGAGCTAATCTACATGGGAAGTAGAAAGTATAAAAAGACGAGATCTCCTGAGTAAATTGGGAGCATGGTGACCTTGGGGGAGGATTGAAGGGGGGAGGGGAGAGGCAGGGAGGGGAGCAGAGAAAAATGTAGAGCTCAATAAATATCATGGGGGAAAAAAGGCTAGTCAGAAATGAGCCTAAACTAGGTTGAGCATTCATAACTAATAAGGAGTCTCGGTGTCATGATTTGGGAGCTGGTTGATGGTCCAAAAGAAAAAGCCTGGCACACATGGGTATCAGACACATTAAATGACTACCTCAGTATCAGACAGCAGACATGTAAGATATGGGATTTCTGGAGTTATCTATCCTATATTTTCCTGTAAGTTCATTAGAAAATAATTTTTAAAATTAAAAAATTACACATATGGGTATATGTCTGTATGGGGGTAGGTGTATGTGCATGCAGTTGCCTCTAGAGGCCAGAAGTGGGTTTCACATCACTTGGAGCTAGGGTTGTAGGCAGTGGATGCTTGGAACTGAATTCTAGACCTCCAAGAGAACAGTAAGAACCCAGCTCTAGGGTATTTGTAGCCCTCTTCTGACCTTGGAGGGTACATGCATGTGCATACCAGATACAGACATAATCAAAAACAAAATAAGGGTTCCCTCAAGCCTGGTAACTTTGTGGCATTTTTTTTAATTTTATTGATTTTTATTGAGCTCTACATTTTTCTCTGCTGCCCTCCCTGCCTCTCCCCTACAACCTTCTCCCAACCCTCTCCCAAGGTCCCCATGCTCCCAAATTACTCAGGAGATTTTGTCTTTTTCTACTTTCCATGTAGATTAGATCTATGTATGTCTCTCTTAGGGTCCTCATTGTTGTCTAGGTTCTCTGGGATTGTGATTTGTAGGCTGATTTTCTTTGCTTTATGTTCAATAACCACTTATGAATGAGTACATATGATAATTGTCTTTCAGTGTCTGGGTTACCTCACTTAAAATGATGTTTTCTAGTTCCATCCATTTTCTTGCAAAATTCAAGATGTTGTTATTTTTTCTGCTGTGTAGTACTCCATTGTGTAAATGTACCATATTTTCCTTATCTATTCTTTGGTCGAGGGGCATTTAGGTTATTTCCAGGTTCTGGCTATGCCCAACAATGCTGCTATGAACATAGTTGAGTACATGCCCTTGTGGCACGGTTAAGCATCCTTTGGACTTATACCCAAAAGTGGTATTACTGGGTCTTGAGGAAGGTTGTTTCCTAATTTTCTGAGAAATCACCACACTGACATCCAAAAAGACTGTACCAGCTTGCATTCCCACCAGCAATGCAGGAGTGTTCCCTTTACCCCACATCTTCTCCAGCATAAGTTGTAATCAGTGTTTTTAATCTTGGCCATTCTTACAGATGTAAGAAAGCCTGGTAACTCTGAAGGTGATCCAGTACATGTCCCTGCCAGATTGTGACAGCCCCATCCACTATAAGCAGGCATGCCGTGCCAATGACTGTTGGTCATGTTTGCCATTGGTATCCAGACATTAATTTTCCAGTATTAGAACATGATCAGATGGAATCTTGGTTGCAGGAGCCTGTAGATCAAGGACATGGAGGCCTGAATTGCCTTCCTGCCTCTCTTCCAGGCCACGAGGACTACAGGACCTTACAGATGCTTGGAGACAACCTGGAGGAGGAGGCCATGCTTGACTAGAAGGTGGGGAAGTCTGTGTTCCATTCCATGCACTGGTTGCTGCCAGAGATGAGCAAATTGTACTGGCTGTGCCCCAAGGAGGAGATGAACAAGACCAACTTCATCTTCACCTGCTATATGTAGGGCCCAACCACACACAGAAATGAGTCAAGTAAAAATAATGGTAATTATAAAACAAGATAAATCTTTTTAAAATAATTTATTTGGAAAGTTGAAGGTATGGATGTTTTAGCTTGCCAACAAGGTTGCACTTCAAATGAGATATGAAATGATTCAAATGTCAGTGTGACCTTGTCACTGATGACTATCTAGTTTCTGAGGCATTCTCTAGAAAGACCGATTGAAATTGTGTGTATGAGGTCTGGGGATGACAGTAGCGGAGCATCTGCATAGAATGTGCAGCTTCTGGGTTCCATCTCTGCTACTGAAAAATTTTCCATACATGTCCATGTAAATATAGAAAACTATAGATCATTCATAGGCTGGGCATGGTGATGCACACCTTTAATCCCAATACTTGGAAGGCAGATCTCTGAGTTTGAGGCCAGCCTGTTCTATCATTCTCTATCTTATTCCCTTGTGGCGGGGTCTCTCACTGAATCTGATCTAGCTGGTGACCCATAATCCTCTATGCCCCACTCCCCCATATCCACATTCCACTCCCTAAAACCCATAGGCTTATCTTAATGCCAAATGTATTTAAGAGAACTTCAAAAGTCCTCACAGTCTTTCACAGTCTCAAGACTACTTAAAAGTCCAAAGTCTCCTCTAAGACTCAAGGCAGTCTGTTAACTCTAACCCTGTGTGAAATCAAAAGCAAAAAAGCAAATTACATACTTCTGATATCTAGGGGTTCAGGTTATACATTGCCATTCCAAAAGAAGGGAAAGGGGGCATAGTGAAGCTGGACCAAAGCAAGACTGAAAACAGGTTTGGGGCATGCATGTGGCCACATCACAAGTTTTTAAAATGTTGATTGTGTGTGTGTGTAGCAAGGTGCCTATGGTGCTCAGAATAAGACATTGGATCTCCTGGAGCTGTAGTTACAAGCAGTTGTGAGCTACCCTGTGTGAATAACGGAATGCAGGTCTTCTGCAAGTGCTACATTGTGGTGGTTTGAAAGAAAATGCCCCCAAAGGGAGTGGCGCTATTAGAAGGTGTGGCCTTGTTGGAGGGAGTGTGTCACTGTGGAGTCAGGCTTTGAGGTCTCATATATGCTCAAGATACCACCCAGTGTCTCAGTCCTCTTCCTGTTGCCAACATATCAACATGTAGCAGCTCCTTCCCCAGCACCATGTCTGCCTGCTGTGATGATAATGGACTAAACCTCCACAACTGTAACCTGCCACTTCAATTAAATGATTTCCTTTATAAGAGTTGCCATCGTTGTCGGGCGGTGGTGGCGCAAGCCTTTAATCCCAGCACTCAGGAGGCAGAGGCAGGCGGATCTCTGTGAGTTCAAGGCCAGCCTGGTTTGCAAGAGCTAGTTCCAGGACAGGCTCAAAAGCTACAGAGAAACCCTGTCTTGAAAAACCAAAAAAAAAAAAAAAAGAGTTGCCATGGTCATGATGTCTCCTCATCGCAATAAAAATACTAAGACATGCACACACTCCTCAGCACTGAGCCAACTTTCCAGAACATACCATAGCTAATTTTTATTCTTTTTCTCTGGATTCAACCCACAACGCTATATAACCTAGGCATGGTGTTACATACCTGTAATCTCAACACTCAGGAACTGGAGGTAGAAAAGGCAGAAGTTCACGGCCATTCTCAACTACACAGCAAGTCTGAAGCTTGCCCGGACTCCATGAGACACTGTCTCAGAAAGAAGAGTGGAGGCTAGAAAGGTAGTTTAGCATGAGGCCCAAAATTTAATTCCAGCAGGTTGTAAAAACAGCCAGACTTGGTGGTACACAAGTCTCATCGCCACAGTGCAGGGAGGTAGAGACAGAAGGAGCCTAGGGAGAGATCCTGTCTGAAAACAACAACAAAACAAAACAAACAAAAACCCCAAAGTTGGCAGCACCCAAGGAAGAAATGTCAAGTGAAACAGACAGGAGCACTGCCGTAGGAATTCCTGTGGCATTGTAGAAGTGCAATGCAGTCGAGTCTGTCTAGTCCAAGACACCATCGTGATGGCACATGAGAAGCCCTAAGCAAGTGGTTCATGTGATCCCAGTCAGGCCACGGAGCAGCAAGACATAGTAAGACAAAACGATTCCTTGACTCAGCTCCGGATGTAGGGAGAAGCTGCAAGAATAGAGAATACAATATCCCGGCTATCTTGACTCACCCTTTTGTAATTTTAACTGCTTTCTCTGAATTTGGACCCCCCCAATTCACAATATATTTATTTATTTATTTATTTACTTAAAACTTGGAATGCATTAAAGTAGTTTTATGAATTTTAAATTGCCTTTCAAAAATAAAAAGTAGTTTTTCTAACTGGAGATCAATTCTTACTTAGTGTTCTTTTTTTCTCCTTTCTTAGCTCAAATGATCCTCCTGCCTCAGGCACCAGAGTAGTTGGAAATTATAGGTATATGCCACAGTACCTAACTCATTTAACTATTATTTTAGATTTATGTACTTAGTTTCATTTTATGTGCATGCGTTTTGCCTGCATTCATGTCCATATGACACATACACCCAGTGACCCTGGAGGTCCGAAGAGGGGATCCTCTGAACCCTCTCTCCTGCCCCCTATTTATTCTTTTGCTCTTTCTTTCTATTGCAGTGCAAGGCCACCACAGCTGAGGAGCTCTGCTTCAAGGTGATGTCTTCTCTGTGGAAGTGCCCACCTGGATTTGACAGAAACATAGAGAAAACTATGTGTTTATTGATCAGAGGATGGACTTCATAGCTAGCAGAGAAGGTGGGAATCTAAGTGCAATTTAAAAAAAAACTTGATTCTTGTTGACACCAATGGGAGACCTGGCCCTTTCTGAACAAAAGCAGAGGAGGGGTGAATTGGGGGGCACGGAGGGGAGGTGGAGAAGGGAATGGGAGGAGAGGAGGAATTTAAAATAAATGTACATTTAATAAATTAATAATAAAATGCTTGATTCTATTTGTAGTTCAGTGGAATCTAGCCTTAAAATAGAATGAAACAGGATCGATTTAGAGGGGTGAGTGTGTGCCTGCCAAGCCAAAAGGTCCCCGGAAGGGAGTGTAGGGCACCTCCAGCTCCTGCTGCAGGGACTTCTTTGTCCCACACGACCCTGCCCCCACCCCCATTTCACCCTTTAGTCTGCAGCATCCTTGGACCACCAGGAGTCCCTGTTCCTGTGCTGAAGAGTTCCATCCAGAGGGGTGAGTGTGTGTCCGACAGGCGGGAAGGTCCCTGGAAGGGAGTGCGGGGCACCTCCAGCTCTGGCTGCAGAGGCTTCTTTGTTCCACAAGAGCCTGCCTCCCCCAAGCCAGCCCTATTATCTGGGAGGTCCTTGGCCCAGGAACAGATCCTGCTCCTGCACTGAGGAAATCCATCCAGAGGGCACTCCTTTCCATCTTTGGGGTCCTTAGATCCACCAGCACAACCGGCTCCCGTGCTGAGGAGCCCTAAGAGAGGGCAGACCAAGAAAATTCCCCAAGTACACAGTTAGTCACAGCAAAGATTGGATCAAGACGCCAAGAGTCTCCTGGCTGCATTTGAAGGAAGAGATGGGCAGGAGCCAATGCAAGAATTCCTCCAACAACAAGAAAAGCATCATGACAACACCAGAATCCAGTGAGCATGCAACAAGAAGACCTGAACACCCTATTGCAGAAGAAGTAGAACAAATTGACTTTAAACGTAACATTGTGAAAATAATAGAGGCCCTTAAACAGGATGTGAAAAACTCCTTTAAAGAAATGGAGAAGACAAACAAAAAGGTAGAAGAAATGAATAAAGCTCTCAAAGATACCCAAGAAAACCAAGAAAAAGCAATCAAACAGGTAATGGAAACAGTTCAAGAATTGAAAAATGAAATGGAGGTAATGAAGAAAACACAAACCGAGGGAAGGCTGGATATGGAAAATCTGGGTAAACGAACAGGAACTACAGAGACAAGTATAATGAACAGAATGCAAGAGATAGAAGAAAGAATCTCAGACACTGAAAATACTATAGAGGAAATAAATTCATT